>JANZLP010000024.1:13239412-13252035 GCA_026930925.1 Chelictinia riocourii
GGAGTCGAAACATCAAATATTTGGAGTTTTTGAAGGAAGTTAAATCTATATGAGCAACTCTGTGGGCTTCAGTTAGGAAATCTGAGCAGACACAAAGCATGTTCTTAATGATATTGCTTTCTGTGTTGCTGCTCTAATTATTTTTTTCATTTCTGCTACCTTAATATACCTATCTTTCTACCTACATCATAAGGTTATCATACTTCTCATGACACTGTCTCAAATTCTTCAATAAAACTAAGTATTATACTGTCTGCAACACAATTTCATTACCCTAAACTTTTTTCCACTTGCATCCTATTTTGCTGATTACTGTCTAGCATTATCCAAACAGTGCAGTGCAAACAGCTTTGTGCTAATCTGCTTAAAGTAGTGTAAGAATAATTCTGTGGACTATCAGAGGGTAGAAGTGTTCATTGTTATTTTTAATGAGGTTTTTCTTAGTTTTCTTCAGAGCTTTCCAGTCACTACCCTTGATGAAACAGCATTTTATAAAGCACAGAATGCATCACCAAAGATATATTTAAAAAAAAAAAAAGTTGCAAATATGCAGAGACTCCTTTGTAACTACATTGCTTCCCAAATTTTTTCCTCTTTTTCTTCCCATCTTCCTCCCTTCCCACTTTCCTTTCTTTCCTCCCTCCTTCCCCTCCCACACCTAATATGTACAAATGTAAATGATTGGGGTAGAGAAAGCAGGGGAAAAAAGAATAAATACCATTTGCAATGCTATCTAAAATGCAGATGTTAAGAATTAGTGCTCCTTGCCTCTCATGTGGCCTCCTCCATCCATGCCAACTCTATGCAATATCAGTCTGGCAATGTTTTAGGCTTGCTCAGCATTCATGTTGCACAGGGCAAGCAAGATAAAAAACAAAATCCCAGATACATATTTTGTTACACAAGCTGAAATCCATCTGAAATTAAAACTGTGACCTGTCCCCTCCTGCTGCCATTTTTTCATGTATGGAAAAGCCAGGACACATTTCAGAAGAGCTCACTAAACACGGGGGAACTCTCAAATCCTCATTTTCCCAGCATCCAGTATCTGGACTCCCACACTGTGAAATTCTGATGGCTGGAAATATGCCATGATTGTTGTTAAGTGATTCAGGAAGATTACCTAAAAAGTACGGTGGAAACGAGTGTGAAGGAGCAGGTATTATTAACAGAACTTACATGGAGAATCCAGACAAAACTCCACCTGTGCCTCTTGACTCTGGTGATTAATACCACACCACTAATCACAAGGTCATATTCAATTTCAGATACTCGTTGGCCTTAAACTGTCAGAGAGAAATTCTTTTTATAGCCCTCATACAAGAATAATTATTATAGCAAAATATAGCAACACTCATACTCATTTCCTAAATAAATCAAATGCCTCAGAAATCTCTTTATTTAAGAAGAGATGGGGAATACTGGGAAGGAAAGGGAAGCAAACCTGCCATCTTACCCTCTTTGATTTTTCTGAAAAAAAGTGTAAAAGAATTTCCCAACAACACAGCTCAATAGTAATTTATATCCCAGTTTAATAAGTCCCTATATAAAGATCAAGCTGGCATGCTTGTGCCAGTAAATGCATTTGTGCTGAAAGGAGAAAAATTTAGAAGAAAGAGCCCTTCTCAGTGTCCATTATGACTAAGGCTTGCAATTCCCATCAACTCTGAAGAAAGAACCAACAAAAATGAGAATACGCCTGGGCTCTGTTCTGGGCTGTGGCATTTACACAGGGGCATGTGTGGCTTTTGCCAAAGGATCTCTTACCATGCTAACATAGTTAGCTAGGAAGGCAACTCATACAAACTGCTGTTAAGAGCAAGGTGATGCATGTGAAGGGTATTGAGTATTTTACACACCCTGCGAAACAGTCCCTCTGACCAAGTACAGCAGCGACAGATGTCAATCAGCTGCCTCCCTGTCTGAGCTTTCTGGTCTGCGGGTACCACCACATTCCCCTGCTCACGGCTGCAGAAGCTTGTTCCCAGCATTAAACTGACATGATATTGGCCAGGCAGGTTCAGTAATTATGATGAATCAACCTCACCGAGGGAGCTGTTTTTCTGCCTGGATGATATGAGAAAGCCACTCATCCTCCTCCTTGTGCTGACATGGCTCAATCAGTAGGATGGTCCAGGGTGCAGGTGGAGTTTATTCCCCTGAAGGAGGGCAGAATACAAAAGCATGAGGAAGGGAACGGTTCCTCCTCGTCAGCCTGGGTGCCCAGAGAGTGAGCTGATGTACAGTCATTTTCATCCTGTCTGAATCACCCCTAAGGAAAGGGCATAATTATTTTGCTTAGTAAAAGAAATCACACTCCTTACTGACAGATTTCCTCTGTAAAGCAGAGGTTCCTGTGCTGAGCTGTGCCTTGTTTTGAGGCCTCTTCCTCTAAATCTTCCTGTCTTCCAGCTCCATCCAAGTGGTACTCACCGTTAAATGCCATTAGCCCCATGAACTCCTAGTTTTTCGAGCATCTCACTTTGTACCTATACAAGTTAATGGAGTACATAACTAGGCTGTGGAAGGATGTGGATCTGCTGTGTCTGACAGTATTCCCATTGCTGGGGTACTACATTGGCTATAACACACAGTTTTCACAAGGGTTGCATAATACATTTAATATGTACTCTTGCAGATACTCAATTGACAGGAGCAGTGATCCGGGACGGTTCTTTTATGTCGACATTACATCAGGAGCACTGATGACTGCAAGACCTCTTGACCGGGAGGACATTTCTTGGCACAACATCACTGTGCTGGCCATGGAGCTGAGTAAGGAAAATGCAGACTGTACAGATTAAAGAGCTACAATAGACAAACCAGGCTGAGAGACCTGAATTCAGCAATTCACATGTTCTTATGCACTGAGTGGGAAGCCATATTAACTGAATTACGCTTCTGACATCAACAAGCAAATATTACATTTTATTTGCTTTTTATGCTCCTTTTCACAGGGTAGTGGGAGGAGTAGAGGCTGGCAATTAAACATAGAGTGCTGCTTTTTCAATTTGTTAGTATTCCAGGGATTTATTTAAAACTCTTCCTGATGGGTTTCTGCAAGAAGTCTATCTCTTCAGAAGGGCTAGGCAGCTAAAGCAGATGCTGTAAAGGCTGTACAGCTGCCAGAGCTGCCAGTCCTACCTAGGAGGACTGAGTGGTGCAGGGACTGGTAGGCAGCAATGATCCTACACTGCTAGGTCACTAGTTGAAGTCTGCTCTGGTTCAGCAGCAAGTAAATGTCATCACCATCTGCTTGCTGCATAAATAATTTGGGCCATAGTGCTTTGGAATCTTCTAGTATGCTGAACTTGTTATGCTTTGGGGTTTTACAATGACCTAAAACTCAGCTCAGGATTCATCCATGCCAGGTATTTACCGAGGCTATGAGAACAAGGAGATGCTGATCATTTCATAGTGTCACTATGAAAAATTTAGCTAAGTTTGAAATATTAACTTGATGTGAGCTTCATAAAGGAGCCTAGGATATATAAGCAAATAAAATAAAAGGTTCATCCAATCTTCACCTGAAATCTCTTTGGTCCACATAGCTTTTGCTCAAGATCTGTTCATCTGCTGAGGGGCAGCACCTTTTCAGAAGCTTGCTGCCAATAGCTGAGTCATTCCTCACGGCTGAGAGAGCTCCCAGCACATCCAGGCTGTACCAGAGATATGGGGCAGTTTGACAGAAAAAAGTTTCAAGAAGCTTGCACAAAATGCAATCAGCCAACTTGAAGTTAGTAGAGGGAATATTTCACAAGAGCTGGGGTGACTGCCACATATTTGCAGGCTGTTCCAGCACATGATGCCTTTCTGTCCCCTTTTTAGTACTGAGAGGGGTCAGTGACACAATAGGAACTCACCCCCATCTATTTTGAAGCTAGTTTTATTTTCAGCCACCAATGGCCATTGCAACTCCATGTAAATCCACATATACACACATGAGTCTGTAAAAGTTGCCCCTGTAGCAGCACTTGAGGATGAAAGCAATATGAAGGCATGACTTCCTTTGACTCATCCTTTGTCTATCCTCTGTCAGTTTTGCTCTGAACATGTGAACATAAAATACTTTAATTTAGTGAATAGTTTCAAAAATGTCATAGTTGTGCGCTCCTGAATAAAGCTCCTAGTTTTAAAAGTCAGATCAATATTACTAAGAGTGTAAATGCAGGCATTCATCTGCCACAATGACAAGTGCGTTAGCAAGGTATGGATAAGTAGGAAGCTGAAGGACTAAATTATAAATCAGGGAGAAAAAATATAGTTTAAGAGTATTATCTCAGTGATACAATGTGACACCTTATGGATACAGTACATTGAACATTTAAGAAAATTCCAGAGTGTAAGGAAATTCTCTATTGTTTATATGAACATATTATTTCTTGCTATAAAGGGAGATCTATTTGGAGATGAATCCACAACGTGGTATGGCTAAAAAGAAGATGAGAACACTCATTTTTAAGAATTTTCTGGATTTTTGCACTTTTTCTGACCTCTTAATAATGAATTCTTTTTTTCTTTCTTCTTAGAGTTTATCATTAAATAAGGGAAAAAAAGATGTTTGGGGGCGAAAAAATACAGTAAGAAAAAGAAATTATTCTGTGGCCACTTAGTTTGGGAATTGTGAAGATATGTGAAATGATGTATGGATTTACTGGCAAAGAAAGCTAATGAACCAGTGGCACAGAAATATCACAAATGATGTCATGCAGAATGTAAAATTTTCATTGCAATTTTAAGCTTCAGTGAAAGCTTTTCTGTACAATTTCATGTGTTATTACATTTTAACACACACACACACACACCCATACAAAGACTTGACACTATTTTTGAGTTCAAGGAACATAAATTCTGAGCAAAACTGTATCTGACCTGTAGAATCACCACTTTCAACAAGCTCCAAACAACAAGCCTATCCTTAAAGGAGTCTCTTCCTAATTTGTGCCACCAGTACCAAGGCTCAACAAACAGTATTGCCCAGTCAAAAGGCAATAAAAAAAAATATGGGGCATTGTCTAAAATTTTTCTTATAGAAATAGTCCTATTGGACTGAACCAGGTTGAAGTCTTTAACAGAATTTTTTGAAAAAGATGTGATTAGATGGGAAGCCAGGACAGATAGAAAGCAGCATTTGCAGCTTCACTCCGAGTCACACAATCTGCAAGTGACTGCAGTTCCCGATGGGAAAATGTCATGTAATGAGTCAGTAGCAAAAAAGCTGCTTTACCTCTCAAGCAGAGCGAGGAGCAGTCCCTTCCCCTCCCTGTATATTCCCTTTCTTTACATTGTGCCTCCTCCTTCCAGACAACCCCTCGCAGGTGGGCAGCGTCTCTGTGACGGTGAAAGTCCTGGATGTGAATGACAACGCACCGGAGTTTGCACGGTTTTATGAAGCTTTTGTTTGTGAAAACGCCAAAGCGGGGCAGGTGAGAAATGTTAGTAACACCAGGCGCTGGGGAGGGGATGCTGTCCTACACAGAGACAGCGTGCCAGAAAGGGTGAGCGTTGGAAAGAGGGCTGAGCCAACCACACGTTTCATGGGAACTCTCGTCAGCAGCTGTTTGTGCTGCTTTCCAAAAGCAAGCACATCTCACCAGGATTAGCATTGTATAAAGCACCTCTTTTTTCTCCTGCAGTAGTTTCCAGGCTTACTGTGCAATACACTTCATGGCTGAAATAAAGCCTTCCTTTGGGCAGGTGCCAGCAGGCAAACACCCAGTGTGTCCTGTAGCAGCAACAAAGAGAGGAGAACTGTTATGAGAAGTGCCATGGAGTCAGCCCGGCCCACATGCGACAAACAAGGTTTACTGTTAAAAGACCCTATTTATAAAAGCCATAAGCACCTCCGGACTTATGGGAGCTGGACGTAACATACTGCATCAGCTTCAAAGGGGTGCCAGACTGAATCTGTTCTCCCATGAACTGGAGATGACAAAGAGTCACAGCTGACACAAAACTTCCCACTCTGCAAACTGTAAACCAGCACCTCCAAGCAAGTGGTGAAGCCTCTTTGTTCCTCTCCCTTCCAAACCCCATCAAAGCCCTTGAACAAGGTCTGCCTGTGTCACAGATGGACATGAGCTCTTCCTCGTGGGAGGTGGTGCAGGCTTTACTGCTGATTGCTGGTGGGGAGGCGACCTGGCGCTTCACCACCCATGGTCCACGGTGGGGACTTGTGTCTCCTAATGAAAAGCTGACTAGCACAGTTTAAACACATAGATGCACCACTCATGATTTGCCAAGGAAAAATTATGCTAGTACTATCACTGTGTGTTCGCTGAAGCGTCTCCCAGCTTGCTGTGAAGCAGAATGAAATAGCTACTCACCGCTGGCACAACTGTCCTCACAACTGTCAGATACAGGATAATTTCATCTCACTAATTTACAGAGGTCCTTAATAATATAGGGAATAGAAATCATTGCCTAGCCTTGTCCCTAGTTTTGAAGAGTGAGTGTCCTAAATAATAAGTTTTCTGAGAAATGCACACTAATTTGGGCTGCCTCCTTCTGTGGAGAAAGCCAAATTCTGTTACCACATTTTGAAAAGTTCTGAAATCAGTTTTAAGGTGGTGAATAAGGCTTTATGGGCCTGTCATTTGCCTTTGAATCCAAAAATAACTTTTGAATGCAAAAATCCAGGTGAAGATTTATTCCTTGTCTAAAAAGATGTCAGAATATTTATTCAATCAGAGCTATAGCTCACTGTGCTTCAAGCTGATAGACCTACTTTACTAAGCCTCTATAGGTGAGGTGACAAATCTCTTTCTGGATTTAGCATTGTCTTAGTTTCTTTCCATGGTGTTATTTATTGCATATGCAGAGTGTCTGCATGGTTGCCTTTTCTCTCTTTCTTTTCTGCTGACATCTTGGGAAGAATTTAATTGATTTAAAATTAAGACAGTGATAAAATAATCAACCTGAAGTCCTTCTTCACCTGCAAAATTAAGCTGAAAATAAGTATGGGCTTTCTTACAAGGTCTCTAACACACAATGAATCTTCTGAACACCCTGGGCCCTCAAAAGAAAAAAGAAATGTGCAACAGAAGATAGGGATGTATGAGAGAAAAGTGTATGTTATTTGAAGCAAAATGACTACGACCTCCTTTGTTTAAAAGTGATTTGCATGATCATAGCAAAATAAATGAAGCCTGCAAGGTTTTGAGCCTCTTCTTGATTTATCTATTGTACCTCTGCAAGACAGTTCTATTCAAATGCTCCAGTTGCTTATATTTATATATATATATAAATATGTTACACATTTGCTTATTTGCATTATATATATTTTGCTTCTCACCTGTTTCTGCTTTGTTCTCATATTCTGTAGCTGATCCAGACAGTGAGCGCCATTGACAAGGATGACCCACAGGAGGGTCAGCACTTCTACTACAGCTTGGCTCCGGAGGCAGCCAACAACCCCAACTTTACTCTAAGGGACAATCAAGGTAATCAGAATGGACACAGACAGTTAGCTACTCTAATTTCCAATGCCTGAGTTGGACTTGAGAGGCTGTGACTTACAGTGTGTGATAAGACTGCCATTTCAAATAATACCAAGTGACACCTGCTCCTTAAAGGCAGTGATAAAATGACATATTACTTAATACACTTGAAGGTTATATGATATTTTCTTCTCTATAAATATTCTCTAGCAATAGGGCCCTTTTTCTTCTTCAAGGAAATGTGCCAGTGTTTTGTGCAAAATCAGGTCTTGTGGTCAGGCTGCAGGCATCTCGGATTACCAGAGTGGAAATTGCATTCGTTCAAAAGCTGATGCTTAAAGGTAGGACAGCAACTGGAACTAGGAGACAAATCTGAAGGGAATTACATTGCTCTTTTTTTTTGTACTCTTCATGTTTTCTCCCAGGCACAGAAAGGGAAGGTTCTTGTACTGTTCCAGTCTTTTCCCCCAAGCACTTTTCTTCTTCCTCTTTGCACATCCTTGTTTCCCCAGGAAAGAGAGGGAGGTAGGGAGGAGATGCAGAGCCTTAGGGGAGTAACTTGGTGTACAGCTAAAAGTCTGTGTAAGATGCACTAAGTAGAAACTGAAACACCAGTGGGAAGACTCATGGCATTTGAGTATCCTAACTAGTGGAATTTGCTTCTTTTGGGGAAGCTTTGGTGGTTCTGGAGCCTGCAGGAAAGCCCCGCCATGGCAGGCATTTACATGACTGCTGCTGATAGAGGATCTCCATAGGCAGATAACAGTGCTGACGTCAGGTCCACACCAGCCTTCATCAGGAAAGAGGGACAACCTTGACTGACTTAGTGCAGAGCTTTGAAAGTCAGTATGAAGGGGCTGGATTTCAGCAGGAGTTTAGTCTGTAAAGTACCACAAATCAGCACGCGATTCCAGAATAAATGAGGAGAAAGACTGGCCACCTGCAGCATCTGTGGCCAGTGCCCAAGCAGAGTGCCTGTCCCTGCTCCCATACACACCTCCTTGTCACGCTTACTTCCATAAGCCCCTGTCTGTGCCTCTGCAGGCATATGAAAGAGCAACATAGAGGCTAACAAAGAAGCCCCCACCTTCACTAACGAAACATGTCTTAAAACATGCTACTTGCAGAGTCTGGAGCCCTCCTACACAGCATGCTAATGCTTTTTCATCCCCAAAGCAATTTTTTTCTATAGTGTCCCTGAAGCCTCCCCACACAATTTCTTGCATTGTTATCTCCTTCTCTCTCCCATTGTCTCCCTCTTTTTTATTTTTTAATCTATGTTGCCAAAGTAAGTGAACAAATAAAGCACAACTATTGCTAAAACATTTGGCAAAGTAGGCTCATTTCATCCTCAAGGCATTGTTCTAAAAAAAGAAACTCACAAAATTCCCAGCATCAGATGCACTTTTTCTGTCTAAGGCCATACTTGCGATAATTTATAATGACAGCAGTGACTGAATGGCTGTGCCTCCCACGCTCTGTAAAATACCAGTTTTCTGGAGAGATATATCACAAGAAGTTTAGGGTAGCATTGGTTACAAATTTGAAATAAAAATATTAAGCATCAAACCACTGACTATTTGAATTATACACATTAAGGATTAATTTACTGCCTCAGCAATTTGGAGTGCAGTAATCATTTCTGTAAAAATAATTTATATTTTCATCTAGGGACCACTAAGGACTATATAAATTATATGACTTTTAGTCCCAGAGGGAGTAGCTATACTCTATGTCACTGGGTGGCAAGACAAGAAACAGAACCCACCTTGCTAGTCACAGCCTGTGCACATAAACACAAGACAGCAACACTTCCCAGGCTGTGGGAAGGTGCTATTAAGATTAGCAATTGTGCTGATTACTTGGTTGTCCAATATAGCAGTAAGAGAAACTGCAAGACATGCAGCCTTCCTGGCAACAATTAAAACCTTAATTTATACTGAGCAACAGATAGATCACAGTTTGCATTCTGATGAGCTGTTTTACATATTTCTTTGGCCCTTGCCATTTTAGTCTCTGAGAACTTCTTCAGTCTATTCATTCTCCACATATCTCTGGCAGACAGAGAAATCCTATTGTTCTCCACTTTATAGACGGGAATCTGGGACAAGGAGAAATTAAGCTACTTACACGCCTGGCTCCCTTTGAGTTCAGTAAAATCAGTGGCAGGTAGACATGTAAGTATCTGCAAACATCTGGGCCTAAATGTCTTCCGAAGGTCATATAGGATATATGTGATGAAGCAGGGAATTGAGCTGGGGTCTCCCATCTCTTCCGTTACTGAAGTAGGGCATTGGCAAGCCATCTTCCCCAGCTGCTAAATCCGGGTGAGATTATGCTTGGAAAAGTTGGCAAAAGAGGCTTGCTGTAAGAAGGGGATGAACAACGAAGTAAATTTACTGCATTTCCAGATTAAATTCTGAGCTGATCTTCTGTTGACCCTTAACTGCTGCCCTCTGTCTTCAGGTACCAGGAATTGATGAAGTGTGTAGCCATTTTAATGGGTGCAGGCATCAGTGTCATACCACTGCCAGGCCCATCACTGGAAACTTCTGGCAGTCCTCCCCATTGTATTTGAATTTGTCCTAGGAAAATTTTTAGCTATTTCTTCCTTCCCTAAAACTGTTGTCTACCTCACACTTTGGCAGAATGCAAAAGCAGTGTGTTGAAAATCCCCACGAAAAAATGTGACCCCTTCCTCAAGCCGGTGGTGTCTGTAATGCCTGCTTCCTTGCGCTCTTTCTCCCACTCCTGGTGAAATGTTTCTCTATATTATTCCTAACTATTCTTAATTACTACAATTAGTTTTTAAAAACTAACAGAAGTTCTAGCCTAATCATCCCCAGTTCTTGTACAGATGCATACAGAAAGACACCGAGCCCTTCTTGTGAGAAGAGCATGGTTAGCTCTCATCTCAGGGTTTGGACCTACACAGTGGTTAATTCCCCTGACCCCTCCACGGAGGTACATCACTTCCAGCTGGGCAGAAAACTACAGGAACGAGATGCTCCATGGCTTGCTCTCACAACCATGTGAAGACACCAACCTGCGTGCCCGCAGGAAGTACAGTTTTCACCTCTTGCTGATCACACAGGTGTGCAACCCACCATCCTGCAGTCTTCAGTATCTCTGCCCTGTGTTGTAGCTAAGTGCTACCATCCAGCCCTCTGTGAGCCAAAGCCACTGTGTTCAAAGCTGTGATGCAAAAATATTGTGCATTCTTATCATGCTTGCTTTTTTTTTTTTTTTTTTTTAATATAATGGGGTTTTCATGTCCTCAAAAGCCCTCTTCTCTTGATGGCTGGGGCTTAGCAGATATCCAATTTGGAAGAAAATTGTGTATTCTGGTTTCTGCCATGCTGCATCACATTCTAGCGTGTCCTTCGCACTGCAGTAGCACGTCAAATCACATTGGCTTTTGATGAGTCACAATAGGAAATTGAAGCAACTGATATGCAAGTCCAGTAATTTTCATGGATACCCACTGGGTACTTCTCAGGTCCTCTGTGTTACCAGAAGTCATTTTTTACAAAGTCAGACTGTACACAATTTCTGCATTACTTCCACTTGATAGTGTGGTTGTTCCAGATAGATACGAGTGCAATTAAGAACAAGGTTCATCTTGCATTGTATTTACTGAATTTGGAAGCAAACTTGACAACAAATTTCTTTGCTTCTGTTGTTTTCTTCTAAGCACCTATACAATGCACTACTGTAAATTTTTTTTAAACTAACACTCACAAAATTTATGAAGAAAAACATGGCTGAATTACTCTTTTCTTCTTGTTTTACAACCTGTGAAAATAAGCTCATAAAACTCTAACTTCCGTGCCTCCCAAGATATTCTGATACTTTTCCTTTGCAACGCAGCATGGAGGAAACTGCGGAGAAGTGCTTTCAGGTTTACTTACTATCAGAGCTGTGATGTGAGTTTGTAATTCAGGTTCTGTGTCAGCTGGGGAAAAACTGTAGGATGCTCATCTCTGCCCTCTGAACCCACCCAGATGTGGTATCAGATTCTGATCACTTTAATCATTAAAACTTTTTGTTATTATTTGAATTAGTATACTATCTAGATAGACTCCTTACAGACCAGAATGTTCCTATGTTATATGTTACCCCGCTTTTTCTGCTCTGTATTTGTAGATCTCCGAATGGCTTAATTTACCACATTATTTCCTACAAATATAACTTCAAAATAAAGGCAGAAGAATTGTTGTGCAGTCATGATCCTACCATCAGCACTCTGTCATAAAGCTTTTTCTTTTACAGTTGAATGGGCTAGTGCCAGTAAATACTGGAGAGAGGAATTTGTCCAGGCTGGAATGAGGGCCAGCGGGGACTGTGCGGGTGTGGTTTTTCATTTTAGTATTTCAGCAAGGCGAGGCTGAAAGGTACTAAGTCTAATGATTTACGAAGCGAAAACAGGGTTACAGGGTTCCTATCTACGTGCAACTGTATATGAGTCACGGAAGGAAGTAATACACGTTACACATTCTACAGGGTAAAGTCATACAAGCTTGTCACTTGGGGTTTCTTTGTACATAACGCGAGTCCCTGTCAGGTTCCTGTTACTGATTTTATTTCACGTCCCACAGCTTGTCTTTGTGAATACTGGCCGAAGCAAAATCCCAGATCTAACTACTGGTTTCGGTTATGCTGATGTGACCTCAACGCACATTCTTACGTAAAATCTCTAGCAGTCTGCTAGGGAGAGAGAAGACTTTGGCTTGCAGTCCTCAAAGTGCTGTGCTGAGAACTTTGATGACCAAGCACTAGACCGCCAGCTCTGGGAAGGCACTGCAGCTCCACGCTAGTCAGCAGCACTGATTCCACGGAGAATCTTACATCATGAACCTAGCAAATTTCATCCTGCTGCCACACATGCAAAGGGGGAAGCAGGAATGAGAAAGCAAATGCGATAAAGATAGATATAAACAGAAAATGTGGGAGGGAACTGAAAGCATCTCCCTTCTTGCACAACTTTATCTCCCACTTTCCAAGTTTCTGCTCTGCATCACCTCTGTTATGAGCAGAATCTTGTTTCCCTTCTTGTCTGAGAACACACCAAGAAGTCTAGGCTCAAAAATCCTTTGGTAATTTAACACTCAAAATCACTTTTCCCCTCATACCCTATGTGGTGTCAATGCATCTGCAAAAATACAGATGCAGAAACAACAGACT
>JANZLP010000024.1:13638174-13649556 GCA_026930925.1 Chelictinia riocourii
CCATAGCTGCCTGCGGGTACAAGCTCTAGGGAGTCCCATGAAGGCTGGTGTTTACTACTTATGGCCTCAGGTACTCTGGTGAGACTGACCTTCCTGGGATATCTGAGTGATTTGCTGATCATCTGGAGTAGGGAAGATGTGGCAGGGGAATGTTGCTCCATGGCGTGTGATCTAGCAAGCTGCCTGTGTAGTGAAGCTGCTGGGCTGAGAAGGAGAACCAGGCGGGATTTAAAAGGCAGGAAGGCTTGTTCTTTGGCTGTCAGGCTGACAGAAGACTTGCCTTTCTAAGCCTCAAGAATTCCAGTGTTAGGGAAGTTGGTGCCTGCAGATAGCTTACGGGAGAGCAAGCCTTGAGGTAGTCTTAATACATCCTGGCTATTCAAGAAGTAGTGACTTCACTAAAGGTCTTGCGGGAGAAGCTGCTTTTTGACCTTCCTTTGCTTGGCTTTGCTTTCAAACTCTCCCTTGCTTGTTTGTATAATGTTGGAACAAATTTGGTAACTTAAATTGCTGGCCTGGAGCTCAGACAACTGGCAAAAAATGGTCAGGAAGGAAAGTGTAGTGCTACTGCTTTCCCCTGGCTGATGACCACTCCTTCTCCCCGTCACTGAGGCTGTTGGTAGCTCAGGTTGCCCTTGTCCTTGTAACAAAGCTTGTAGAATAGGAGGAGAATTGAGCAGCAAAAAGGCAGACAAGACCTCAGCTTTGCAGGATCATGTTTTAAGGCTTGGTCTAGACTAAGGGGTGAGCACAGCCTGCACAGAAAACCTTCTCTGTAAAAAGCTGCACAAATCTTGCCAAATACACAGCCCTGTGCTCCCCTCTCCATTTCCAGGCTGCAGTCTGTGGCTGGTGGAATTGAATCCTGCTCATGGGAGGCTTCTGCTGAGCTCCGTCACCTACCTCATCCTTAGCAGTGACAGAGAAGAGCCTTACACTTACTGCTGGTGCCAGTTGCTGCTGGGGGTGAGGAAGAGGAGCAGCATTGTAGGGGTGGGTGCCAGTTACCAGCTGTGAGAAGAGGGGGTGCAAAGCACCCCATTGGGTACCCTAAAGCCTATCTAAAGCCCCTGTATGGCAGCTGGGGGCTGTGTGGGACTCAAACTAGTTCATTCTAGATTGCTGTAGTACTTAGAAGTCACCACATTACAACAGGATACATTGCCATGTACTGCTGGTGCCTGAACTCATTCTGTATGTCTTGCTATATCAGTGGCTTGCATATGGTTATTTTTGTCTCTTGTGAGTAGCAAAAATAACAGATGATAACTCACTGGGGTTCATGGAGTGGTTCAGATTAATGCATGTTGTCCCCAGGTTTCTGAGAGTGCAACCTACAAAAATCAATTTAATTGCTTTTGTGCCAGCACAGGTCCAGTTCAGGACTTGGCTTTCACAGCCAAACTGAAGAGGTAAAATGGTCATTGGTCTGCTGTTTGCAGTAGGCACCTACCACTTTTCTTTGTATTGAAACCTAAACTGAATCACCCAGACTTCTTCAGTTTGCAGAACTGGACCTGAAATATCCCAAGCACAGGCTTTCCCTCTGAATTTTGCTGTGGTAGTTTCTGGGCAAAACTGCCAGAAAGTAGGATGCAAAATAAAACACAAGGGAGAGAGGAGAGATGTTCACTGCCTGCCTGTTTTTGAACAGGGGTCCACCTGGTGAGAAGGTCTAGCACAGTTCAGATGGATTCTTGTTGTGCCACACTGATTTTCCTATCTCTACTTCAAACCACCCTCTGCGGTCTTTTCCAGAGAAGGAAGAATGTGCTCCTCTGCTCCACAGAAGCTACTTATAGCAGTGTTCATGGTGCTGGAGGGCTGTCAGCTTTGCTGAGTGCTGGGGCAGGGGGGAAGCAGGGACTTGAGATAAGAATAGTACGTGAAATCTTATATTTGATGGGCCTGTCAGGGAGGAAATTACAGCTTGGAGGAGGAAAAGCGGTTGTGTTCTGTAGTAAATATAAAGTCTGGGGGTTTTGGCAGTGAGGAGGCAGTTCCACCAGGAATGTGTAAGGCTTTGTTTGGGACATGCCTGCCACAGCTGTTTTTCATTATAAGAGAGCAAGAGGAGGACTTGGTGACAAGGAACCCTTGTATACTATGGTAGAGCTGGTGTAAAAGATGCAGGAAGGCAGGCAGGAATGAGTGTGGAGGGAGAGGGGTTAGAGCCTGGAGGACACTGGAAATCACTTAAACAGCCCAGGTGGTACCTGAATGAATTTGGCATAGGGTTGCCCTTTTCTTCCCATCTCCACTGAAACAACAGATTGCTGACCTCACCTGGCAGTGACTGCCCTGCAGTTCCTAGCCGTGCCAGGGGCTGGGCACTTGGGTCTTTATGGTCTGTGTTTAAGAATATGTTGCTTGCTTTTTAAATTATATTTTAAATTCTGCTCTCAGGCCAGCTTGAACTTGTACCATGGGAGAAGTTCTAGTATTTATGGCTGCTCTGCTGAGTTTCTGCAAAGATTTCTGCCAGAGGGAGTGGAGGGTAGAAGGGGAGGTGAGGGACGTGCAGAAGAGCTCTGCAGGACCAATCTAGAAATGCACCAGCACGCAGGTGTGCACCATCACCTACTGTTCACAGGAGGCAGAAAAGTAAAAGAAGATGTCCAGGGCCACACAACGGGCTGCTGTCAAAGCACGAGCAGTGCAGCCGTGTCTCAGCCCTTTCTGCTGGGCTCTGCGCTTCTCTGGCTAAGCTGTCCTAGCTGCCCCCTGGTCCTCCGTGTGGAGCATCAGCTTCTTTTTCTGCAGGATGTATTCATGTAAACTGAATGCAGTTTCAAATGAAAGTAGAAGAGAGATACACCTTTATCCTTTTCTTCCCTATCAGGCTACTGAGAAGGTTTGGTGCCATACCAATAACGCCACCAGTGATGCAGTTGCCAAAGGGAGCATCTGAGGCACCAGAAGTGACAGTGCTGCAGTCAAAGGATGTTCTGGTCTCACCTTTGAGGCAAACTCTTAGTGTATTGTCTTAGTGTTGAAACAAAGCTGTCCAGCAGGGCTGACACTGAGATGCTCCATAACAGTGTGCTGTGCTGTATGGTGTCCCTGGACGGGACTCCTGTTTGCCAGCTCCTGTGCAGCTGCTTCAGTGGAGTTCAGTCTGTGACCCGTCTGTGAGCCATCCTCACCTCAGCAGGCTTGGGCTGGCTTAGGCTGTTGGGAAGACCTTCCCCAAGGGAGAAGGGGACGTTTGCAGATAGTGCATGTGTTAGTGGAGTGGGGCCGGCTATCCTAATGCTGTCAGTGCCCAGCAGCTGGGCTTGTTTTTGGCAAATGTGACCCCCAGGATCAGTCTGTCCGTACATACCACACCGAGATGTTTAAGAAATCTAGCCCTTTATTTTGATGCTTGTCTGCCTACCACCCCATCTGATATAGATGTCCTACTTGTGCTCCGTAGTCCTTTGCCCCACATAATTTTTGGTACCTCGGTCACCTGTGTTAGAATCATGCAGTACTGCACGGCATAAGGTTGACACCACCAGAAAAGGATTCAAGTGCTATGATTCATACTCTATAGATGCCTTTCTCTTTTCATTTGCTTGTTTTACTTAACAGAGTAACTAGAGTTTTAATGAGGGAGACCGTAATAGCAGTTTATAAGGGATACCTTAGGTCAAAAGAGGTTTAACTACCTCTAATTTGTTACTATAAGAACTTCCTCAGTGTTGATATATGTTCTAGGAAACCAAAAAAGACAAAACTTACATTTCATAAAATCATGCTGACTGTCATTAATGAATTACATTTTCTGCTTCCAACATCTTAGAAGTGATGTTACTCAAGGTTAAATTCAAACCAGAAATTCCCCTGGTTTGGCATTTTACCCTTTTTGTCTCTTCTGTTTCTGTTACTAATAAAATGGTAAATACAGCACTAACATTTTTTTCACTGACAGAATATGAGTCTTAAGTCCCTGGTAAAGCAGTATAGGAAAGGCCCATGAGTTCTATCATGATTTCTGTTTTCAGACAGAATGTGAAGGATGTATTTATACAATATACTGATGTAAATAAGGAAGAAGTGTTACAATATCTGTTAAGATTACATCTTGTTAAGTCAAAAATCTCTGATAATTTAGTCAAGAATCATAAGGGAATTACCTTGGGAGCTCTTTGCACAACTCAGTTTTAACAAGTCTTAGGAAACTGGAGGAATGCTAATGGATTAAAACCTAGTAACATATGCTTAATCTTATAAACAGATAAAAAAGGATAAACCAAAGGACAACAGTTTGGTGTCACTGCTGTGTGAAATAACTAAATGGCTATTTTGGCACTCTACCAATAAAGATTTAGAGGATGAAAATATGAATAATTGACAGCCAGCATTGTTTCATGGAAGGTAGGTTTCAGTAAGCAAAGCCACTGTTTTTCTGGTAGGGTTTTTCTGACAATTACACGTTGATAAATGTAATTCTGTTGTTTCAACACACCTTTTTCTCCAAGGCATTTTAATTCTACATAACATTTGATTAATAAGATTGCATTAGGGAATTAATCAGTCACACATCAGAAGGACTGAAAATGGTCTCACTGACAAATCTCAAAATATAATTGTTACAGAGGAGGTAATAATGAGCAGGGACATTTCTGTTGGGGATCCTTAAGGGACCGATTTTTGGTTCTGCACTTTTTATTACTTCCTGTTATGATCTCAATAAATATAGAAAATCTTCATTAAAAGAGGCTGAAAATTACATGCTGACAACAGGATAACAAATATTGAGAAGGACAAGTTACTGATGCATACTGGGTAATCATTGGTTTCACTGACATTTGTGGGAATAGTTGGAAAGTAGAAATGTAGAAGCAGCATATTACTACTCTTATCCTTCCTAAAATCTTAATTCTGTTCTTGGTGTAGATTTGTATTGCCTCTTACTGAAGTAGATGGAAAGGCATTCTGCTGTGAACTATTTAAAACTATCTTTATACTTTTTTTTTTCCCCCCAAGAAATACAGGACTCTAATTTTGAGTTAAAATATTTGTCCAGTACGTGGGGTTGGAATTGTGGTTTGTACTCCTGGTAGTCCTTTCTATCACTTGCCTCTGTGAATCCATGAGTATTCCCCTTAGCACTTCTCTACATGGGCCCCAGTGGGTATATGAACACCTGTGTTGTCAGTGAACTTATTCACAGCTCTGCATCTGGATGATGGGTATAATCAAATCTTATGTTTCATGGTTTCAGCTAGTTTCTTGTAGAAGTCAGGATTATATTTTCCTTCTTTTCCTGTAGAACTACTTGAAGTAATTGTTTTTTCTTTCCTTCTTTCTTTTCTTCTCCATTTGAAACATTATAGATTTGAGACCAAATAGACTACTCCAAAGCTCACAAACAGAGTAGACAAACCCATCTCAAGCATTTCATTCCCTTGATGGACTCAGGATGATAAAATCACATTGAGATCCCAATCTGGGATTGAAAACAACTTTTCCTTAAATTCAGATTGGCAGAGCAATCACCTTTTCAGTGCCAAAGGCTTGGATAGTTTGTTAGGGGGGGTTCCCCTGGCCCTGCCAGGCAGGGTGAAGCCCCAGCACTACCCCCCAGCTTGCACCCAGTGCTGCCACTAACCCCGTCCAGCTGCCATTACGGTTGGGTGGGAATCGACTCAAGTCCTTAAACCCCAAGAGTTAATCAAAGTGCTTTGAATATGTAAATGCTGAGTATTGTTTATCATTGCCTAGAGCTGATACAGCAGTTTTCCTGCTCAAAGCCCCGTTCAGATGGTAGCTCATGAAAATTCACAACAGCCTTGGAAATAGGTGATGGGTATTATTACCCCCTGTCTTCCAAATGAGCAAACGGAGGAAGAGCCATCGAGTGATGTTCCCCGTGGCAGCCGGAATCAGCAACGGAGGCCGATGCAGTGCTTGGGAGGAGATGGTGGCCTGCCCCGCCGGGTGCAAATCAGCGCTCTCCCCTCCACCACTTGCCTCATTTCCTCCGGCTGAACATTTGTCCCTCACTGCCCAACCTCCAGACGGCATTTGGTAATGCAGCCAGTGATAGCTGGGTGTGATGCTTGCTTAAATATACACACTGCAGGCTCCGGGCAGATAAATCTGCGCAGGCAAAATGCAATTTTCCATGAGGCTCTTCTGCAAGGACTCCAGCAACAAGCGCTCAATAAATTAATAAAACAACACACTTGACCAGGAACATGTAGCATATGCTAGGGTCCAGGGGAGCGAGGGCAATCAAGAGGACTGCACTGCCCATGGGGAGCCCGATGCCTGAGGAAGTGGGTGACTGAATTGGCAGGGGTCCCCAGGCACCTGCATCCTCAGCAGACAGGGCAGGGGCAGGCAGCCCCAGGGCTGGCTTTCTGCCCTCGCTGGGATGGAGGGGTAAGGCATGGACTCCCCTATTACGCAGCTCCGCCCAGTAAGGGCACTGTAGAAGGGAGCATGGGGCTGGAGACCTCAGCTCACTTCAAGCCCATCAGTATCACTGGGGTTCATCCCACGGTGCTTCCCATCAGGTTCCTGCAGGTCAAGCCCTTGACGCTAACGCCTGGAAGAGTTTTTGCCGTCAACCTGAGCCAGGTGCCTCTGCAGCTGAGAAGGTGCCCCAGTTTTGGGTTCCCCTTGTGCAGGGCAGCTGACCCTGGAGGTCCAGGGCAGCCTCCTGCATCATGAGCTGTGCCTGCAGCAGAGCTGCCAACCTCAGGGGAGGCTGAGGGACAGCTGGGAGCAGGACGTGTCTCAGCCAGCCAAATTTAATCCTCCTACGTTAGCAAGGCTTAAAATAGGCTCCCTGCAGCATCGATGAGGGTGGTGGAGTTGGCCTACTCCAGCCCTCCCAAGTATTTTGGGGAAGCAGGGATGGCTGTATTGCAGACAAGCACAGCTGGGAGAAGCTGCGCCGTGCTGCTAGGATGTCCTTTGCTGAAGCCATCCAGGGAATTAAACACACCTTGTGGCACCTTCCCACCCCGCAACCTCCCACCAACATAGGCTCCTCCTCTCAGGGTGCCACCCCCTCCCTTGCTGTTCCTCCACAGCCCTCTCTTGCTGTCTCCTGTGGTTGGAGGATTCCCACCCCGGCTCATTTTTCCCTGCACCTCATTGAAATGATCCCTTTTGGTCAAGCCCAGCTCACAGTTTGGTCTCAGTCCACCCTCCATTGGCTGCTGCCCCAGGAGTTGCTGTCCTGAGAAGTGGTTGCCCATGTCATAACCCCGCTCACAGCATTTCAGCGGCTCTTGGGGGTAGCTGCCCTGGGGGACCAGCTCCTCTGTGAGCAGAAAGCCGCACAGGTGGCCTCACCGGTGGGAGGTGGCAGGCTCCGGCTCCTTGTGGTGGAAGGAAAGAGAAGCCCTTGAAGCAAGGCAGATGTGGTGACACACTCGAGGAACCGAGCTGGCAATTCTGAAGACAAAGGTATTACCAAGTGGTCATCTTGTAGAGGGACTCTCTCCATGTCTCAAGCGTGCTGGATGTCTTAATAAAAAATGCAAGGCCCTGCACCGCTGCAGGGCCAGCTCCAGCTGTTAATTACCATCCCATGGTGAGGAGCACCCAGGCTTTCCTGGGCGTCTGGCTTTTCTTCCAAAGCAGCCAGAGAGATGCTCCTTGGGCAGAGCTGAGATTTTTTGGTTACCAGCAAGCAGGCTGGACTTGGGTAGACCATCTGTTAGTATTTATTAATATCAGTATTACGAAAAGCTAACCTAAGAACTGGGCTCTTTTCAACAAGGTACAACTTTGAGTCTTGTCCAAAAATAACCTTATCATGAGAGAGTCTTAGCATAATTTTACAGACAAGTGGTGTAAAAATGTACCAAAAGATCACTAATTTTAGAAAGATATGTAACAGCTTCAGGTTGCAATGCAAAGTGATCACCAAAGTGAAAATATGCAGTAGTAGTGTTTAAGAGCTTATACTGTCAGTGTGTTAAATGTAAGAATTAAACATAATTTTGTAATGACTCCCTAAAGTACCTATCTTTTTTCTTTAAGCATCCATCATGTTGAAATTGCTTTGGTTGTTTCTAAAAGAGCAGTTTGGGTAAAATCAATAATGCATAATATAGGATAATTGCCTGAAAGCTATTCAGTCACTAAAATTCCATGTATCAACATATACATTTAATTTTGGTTTTTTTTCCAAGTGTCTAGTTTATCCTAACTGCTTCAAAACATGTATGTCAATATTTAGATTTGTGTTTGAATGCACCCACAAACAAAGGAGGTGCTGCAAGCCAAATACTAATTCGAATGAATAGTAACAAAATGCTAAAACTCTTACTCTTCAAAAAAAACCCCTTTGGCTGGGTATGCAGTCTGTGATAACGCTTCTTGCAGATGACCAGCCTGAGTTCATAAAATTTCATCTGCATTGGAATCTGCTTCCTCAGTTGTGTTTTTACCACTTAAAACTAAAACACAGTTAAGATTTAAAAAAAAAAAAAAAAAAATCAGACACCTTCTATTTGTCAAGAAGATAAAAAGATTCCTTTGGCTAAATTATAATTAGAGAAAAGCAGTCTTCTAAAATTTTTGCAATTACTAATCAGTGCCATACTGATTTCTCACCCTTTATAAGATGTAAAAATCAGTATCTTTTTGTCAGGTAACAGGAGTAACCTTGTTTGTATGTACAACTTCTATGTTCTGCAGTATGTAGTCCTTTAGCAGAGTTTGGGCCAGAGTAAACTTTTTGGCTTAATATCAGGATCTTGTTACTCATGGTCTTAATCAAGAAACACTTTTCCCTAGTTATTTATACCTTTAATCTCACCTATTATTCCAGGGTTAGTTTCTGTAGCTTTCATTTGTGTTACACAAACAGCAAAATCATGATAGTAATGGTTTACTAAATGTGCACCACTACATTTTTTTTACTGAGAAACTGTTATTTATGTAGAGTTCAATATGTTAAGAGCAGAGTTCTGCTTTTATTTCTTTCTTAAGTTGAAGCAAAGGTAATGCTGAATCTTCAAACTCTGAATGGGTGCCATTCTCGACTCTGGTAGAAGTAATGCTGCAGACTGTTAACGTTAACATGTAGTAACTATGCATAGTCATCACCAAGGCACTTAATTCTCTGGCATTTTTTTGTAGGTAGCTGTCTCTTGAAACACAGTAGAGCTGAACATCTTATTACAGATTTTCATCTCAGTCTTACACTTTAAAAGCCATAAAATAATTGGCTTTGCTAAAAAATGTTAAAGAATGCTGTGTCAGAGCTTAGCAGTATATTTAAGTGGCTGTTTCCAGTGGCTGTGTCAAGCAAATGTCATTCTGGTTGGATATAGATAAAGGCATGTAAGTTTAGAGTTCCTCAGCATGAAAATTGTCAGCCATCAGTATCTTTAAATAACTGTTTCTGTTTCACAGAATAGTGGAGAATATAAAAATTTAAATGAACAACTAAAATACTTTCTGTTACTCTGTAAAACTTGGGTTGTGGTACGCTTCTATAGATTGTTTCTGAAAAATAGGGGTAGTGTAAAACCAGCCTGTTTGCTGGTTCTCTTCTAGTTACCATGGGGTGTTGGTTTTGGTTTGGGGGCTTTTTTGTTTGCGTGTGGGGTTGCCCCACACACACAAGAGACACACATAACATTTTTTTAATTTAAGTTCTTTAGTTCCTTTATCTGGATATGAGGCGCTAGTGTCATTTTCTTAGAATGAAATAGCTCAATCTCAGAGTATCCTTTTCAAGTCTTGTCTGAAAGCTAATGTCTTTCAACACAGTGTCTTTAAACATAACATAATTCATGGATGCAAGGAGTTCAATGTAATGTTTATGAATTGAATTGTCAATTATTACTAGTTTTATCACAGTAGTTTTAGGTGCAGGTAAATGATAGATACAAACAAAGAAATACGAAGTTTTTTTCACACCCATATCTGCATTCATTATTATGTAAAAGCATCCCTTTGGGATCTACAAGAGGCTTAATTTGGATCCTGGAATAATAGTCTCATCCCATGAAGTGTAATTATAGTTGTAATTTTAATATTAGTAAGATGAGTAGCACAAAGTTCGGAGTCATGTATTAATCCTATGATTAAATATTTTTTCATTTTAAAACTAAAACGATGAATTCTGAACTTCAAATGCATTCTTGCACAAAAGACTCCATATCAGTAGTTTGTTAGTACCTGCAGCTATTTCAGTTGCTGCAGATAAGATTATTTCATTTTATTTACTGGTTTTCAGAGGCTAAGTTATGGAAGAATTTTAACATAGCATTGGTTCACAATATAAACATTAATTATTAGAGAACATTAAAAGGGCACATTTAGAAGATCAATCACAATGTCATCCTGGTTTATATATTATGTTGTCACTTGTTTGCCATATTATTACATTAATATTTGAAGTAATAAAAAGATTACTGTCCTAAGCTATTGAAGTAATTAGTTTTGACACATAACACTAATTAAGTTTATTCTTTGAGATAATTATTTTGCTTATGAACATTCCAACAGGAAGACACCACTTAGTGAGAGAACTAGAGATGTAGAAGACTTTTGTCAGAACATTAAAAAAAAAAGTTATAACGAAGGCAACAACACAGATAGAAAATTCCTTGCTACCTTGTAAGAAAATTGTCAGAAAAATAGACAAATGTTTGCTAATAGGATGCATTTTAAAAAAACCCAAACTTTAATATTAGTTTTAATACTTATGCAGGGGGAACTGTTTTGCCTATAGTTGAGGTGATACCAGTTACCATTAAAAAGCCACCTTCTTTTGACCACAATGAAGAGCTGCTCCATAAGTAAATGTTGCCTTTATTGAGAACTTGAATCAGCTCAGATATTGAAACCTGTTCAAAGATAACAGAACTTACTGTTGTAAGTTAGGGAGAAGTTGTCCAAAGGTACTATGATGAAAAAAAAAGGAATTTTTCTTTAGCTAGACCTGTGTGGACAGTTACACGGAAGTAGAACAGAGAGAAGATGGGCTGTTTCAGTTTTCCTGTGCAATGCATTAGGTCAGCTTCATAGCTTTTCCAACATTTGCCTGTATGTAGCCTATCTCATGGTAAAAACAAAGTAACTTTTTTCTCTCTATTCTACATCTGAGTAGCTTACAGATATAAACTGCTTCAGATATGAACTTGCCTTATCAGTAGTAGAGTTGAGACCTCGGACACATGATGTTTTACTTCATCAAGTTGCAAATGCTGAGAATGTTATAATGGCAGACTGCTTGGCACCTAATGGAAAAACAGTGTTGCAGTTCTGAAAGTTACTCCTCCTGGTATTGTTAACTAATACCAACAGGAACTAATCAGTTTTCCTAAGTCAGAGGCAAAAGGGAAAAGAGGGACTTGGTGATGAACAGGATGGTTAGGAAGGATCCCAAATTAAATAGAGGGAGGGTGGTTGGTTATT
>JANZLP010000024.1:14282486-14294924 GCA_026930925.1 Chelictinia riocourii
TGCTTTGCCAACAGCTTTCTCCCAAGATGAAGGTGAAGTATGTTCTGCCCAAAGCTCTCTTCCTTTAAGGTGTGTGCTGAGCCCATGGTTTCTGGCAAGATCGACTTTTCTGGTAATTAGTTGCTTTCATGCATTAGAAATTGTGACCATGTAAATGAGATAGATGGTTGCAGTGCTGGGCTGGCGCTTAGTTCTCCCTTTACGTCCCAAGATCTCTGAGATGTGTTTCCTGAACCTCAGCCTGACATCAGCTCGATGCCTGCTGACACCGTAAAATGGGGTCTCACATGGATAATCTCTTTTCAACGAGCAGCTGCTGGGCACTGCTAGGCTACTGGAAGCTAGACAAGTCCAGCCAGACCCATTCTGAATTTAGAATTCTGGCATAGTCTCTCGATGTTGCAAAGCATACTCCTCTGTATTTTTCTGTAGTAATAACTTTCTTCAGTGATATATATTTAATGTTTCTCCTGTTCAAGACAAATTCCTTTTTTTCTTTTTCCAGTGGGATGGGACTTGTTAGCGAACAGTTTGTTGCTAATACCAACAGTCAGAGCATTTCGCAAGAGTGCAGTGCTGGTTAGGTGTGCTTTTCAAACATGGATTTAAAAAGCCTTGGCTTTATGCCAGGATTTTTTTTTTTTGTTTGTTTTACTTAATTGTGCAATGCATTTCAGAAACCTTTAATACAGCATCTCTTACCTCAAAACAAACCAGTTGCCAAATAAACCTATTGCCTTACCAAATAGATCCAAGACCATGTATAAGTTAATTAAAATAAAAATAAAGACATTTATTTTGTAAAAGGCCTTCTCTAATCAAACAGGCCTTATGGGTAAATCAAAGTGTTTCCTTTACTGTGTTGCAAGCAAATTACACACCCATTCTGTTACTCCCATAAAAATGTATAAATACCACAGATTATTTGGAAGTCATTCACTACTGTCAAGCACCACAACTGCTCCACAGCTTATGTGTACAATGATGTCAGACATTCAGCTAAGTTTGGGCAGTATGACATATACATTCAAATAGGAGATTGTTCTAATTCAAAACACCTTTCCAAACCAGGATGAGAGTGAACGGTCAAGAAAGGTACCTTGCTGGAGACAGTTCCCTGCCTGTAGGTTCCCTCTTCCGCTTTCTGCCTTCTCGTACCTTTCTGCTTTCACCCAGTGAGATCTTTCCCGGCTAGGATGCCAATGATATGAACTAGGTAAGTAAATGTTTGAGACTGCAGTATCAAGTAATCAGTTACTGGAGAGAAATCACTGTCCTTAAGATGTTTCTCAAAGGTTAGCAAACCTCCTACCAATGTAAGAAATAACTGACTTTCCTTTTCATAATAGGATAAAATAGGACCCCTAGATCTTCAGTGTCAGAGCCTGAAATGCAAATGTAGATAGGTATGTGTCTGAATAGAACATGCTTTTAAAATCACACCTCCACACCATATTTACTCCACTATTTTGCTATTTTTCCTGGAGAGAGCAAATGCTGGATACACCTTTTGGGTTCTGTGTGGAATCTTATGCCTTTTGAAGCCTCTCCCAATATTCATCTTTTCCATTTCCTTTCTGTCTCTGTCAATAGCTTTGGTGGAGCTGTTTAACACCAATTTTAACATATTGCCCTTTTTTTAGGGATACATGATATTGGGGGGCAGAGTAGTGCCAAATTCACTATGCCAAAGGGGTCGTCTTCTGTGTGCTTGCTGGTCTAAAGCCAGACTTGTGCTATTGACTGAAATTCTGTGGTCCACCCTTGTTAGCTTGAATCTACACAAATGTGCTTACACCAAAGTGCAATTTCAGGTCTGTGAAAGCAGTCTGGAAGATGGGGATACTCTCTGGCTTTCCCAGAGCATGGACTACAGCAACTGTCCCTTGGGTACCACCCTTCCCATTTCTGACTGCAGAGATCATCTAGCAGCCCTGTGGCAATTGCAATTATTAAGAATGGCTAGAAAATATTTGCAGTTAAAACAGTGTAAGTGATGAGTGGGCACACAGCAGTATTTATTTAGGAGGCTTCATTTAAGTTTCTAGGACAATCTCAACCTACAGGACCAGACAGCTTTCTGGAGACTTCTAGCAAGGCTAGGGAGAATGGAGAATCATCCCTTAGAGGAAGGACACGTTCCAAAGCTAAAGCTTTAGTGAACAATTAGCCATGGAGCAAGAGGCAGGAAAGATTATGAGACTATTAAAGGCCTGTCTGAGAGCCAGGAGAGCCCAGAGCACAGGCAAAATACCTTTTAAGTTGGCACATTTTAAGAGTGTCAATTAAAAAGAGATTAAATTCACATGTGATCCAATTGACTCAATATGAATGGGTCACCCTGACCTACCCAGATTTCCCCAAGTGCCTGTGGTAATACTGGCTCCATGTAACACGTGGCATTGCCAGCTGTCACCTGAAGATGATGGCTATTACTGAACCACTCACATTTCCTTGCCTGGGCATGGGTGAGACCTTCCTTGCTCCTCAGGAGCTCCCAGCGTGCTCTGAAGCAGAGCGAGCTCAGCCAGCCCCTCCTCACCTCTCCTCTCCCTGAACATTCAAGCTGCCCAGTCCCCATATTGGTGTCCAGCCTCCTTCAGTGCTCTGACCCAGCCCCACCACAGCAGGAGCTAGGTTTACACTCGGAGTCATCTCTCTTTTCCATTTTCTGTTTCAGGATGACAATGGATGCTTTGCAACTAGCGAACACTGCCTTTGCAGTTGATATGTTCAAAAAACTGTGCGAGAAGGACAAAACAGCCAATATTATTTTTGCCCCACTGTGTACCTCAACGTCTCTGGCTCTGGCATATAAAGCGACGAAAGGTGATACTGCAGACCAAATGAAACAGGTAAGCTGTCAGCATTCCATTCTGTGGCTGCAAAATTATATGGCTGTCGGAGGTGGCTTTCTTATTTATTCTTGTTAATATTCTACTGGATGTCTGGTTCCCTTGTAAGCCAGGCTGCAAACTGCCCCTCCAAATTTCCTGAACGGTTCCACACTCCATGCCCCACACAGCAAAAGAGGTTGAAAATCTGGCTTAAAGAAAAAGCTTTCTCAAACATGTACATGGTGGAAGGGGACATGGCAGAGTCCTCAATAGTTGCATTAAAGCCTTGTCTCCTTTTAGCATAGTGTTGATGTGGCTGCAAGTCACAGTCAAGATCACTGCATTTTCTGGATACTTGTTTTTTCATTATTCAGGAATGCCTAAGCTTTCTAGAACTGGAAGTAATTTCGCCATTATCTGTCAGCAGCAAGTATGCATGCCAGCCCGTCGCTGACATTTCCACCTTCTCCCGCAATACTGCTGAGAGGGAGCGGGTGCGGTAGAAGATGGCACAGCTTCAACTGCGTTTCTCCTTACAAGCAGCTCGTGGTGTTCAAGGGGTTTCCAACACGGTGATGCAGCACGGCAGTCAGGATGCAATCCATCTGTCAGGCTCACTCTGTGGCGCAGGGAGGCAGCCCTGCAGCCTCTTCTGCTGCCTCTGTGTAAGCAGAGACCTGTGTAGTTCCTTTGTATTCCAATGAGGGTGCCTATGGTTTCTGCAGTTACCTAAAGGTGGATGAGAAGCAAGTGCAGGATGCATTTATATGCTGATCATCACCTGGCTCTGAGGGACATTCTACATATTTGAACATATTTTCCATCCTTTGGGAATTCCTCCCTGTACTTCCTCATTCACTGAAGGGTACCCTGAGCGCAGCCTCCTATGCCCCAATTCACGCCACAGATTACAATGAGTCTTGTGCTATTTGCAGAGCTGCACAGCAATATATCCATTAAGATCTTCTAGGCATTGCAGATTTTTCCAAACAGCATTGTTTTTTAAAAAAAATTAAGAATTAACTCTAGATTTTTTGTTTATTTAAATGACACCCTGCAGCTTCCTCACCATTTCAAAATTAAAATGGTGTTTTTCTAATGAGAGAGTTCAGAATATTAACCTGCCCTTAATTTTGCTTTCACTTGTGTCTGCAATTTGCTTTGAACCATCCCATAATAAGTTAATGTACACATCCTCAAATGGAGCTCTGTTACACAAGTACATTTATATTTCATATTTCTCAAGTGGTATATAAAAAGTGCTGACTACAGATACTAAGGAGAACTTGGTATGTTCTTAAATGTAATATCTCCTATTTTCCATGTCTGTTCCAGCTTCTGCCTGCTCCTGAGTTTGTTCTTGTGTTTTAAATACAAGATACAAAAGGAGCCAGATTGGCAGGCTTACTCTGGAATATCAGTTAACAAACCTGTGCCAAAAGCTTTCCCAGGTAGAGAAGTTGCAGTAGGATAGCTTCCTCCCCAAACATAGTTTCCAGGCACAGAATCTTTCTGCACTTAACATGCTAAGAAATAAAAGTTTTGAAGGAAAAGGAAATTAAGTTGAGGAATTTGGCTGTGATAGCTCTCCTGGTGCTCTGTCCTTGGGACCTTATTTCCTTCTGCTCCCACTGAGCAAGGAGAGGGGAGGGCACAGGGTGGGTGACTGAGGCAGAGCAGCAATTTGTTGTGTCTGCAAAGATATGGTGTGTTCAGGGAGAAAGAACAGGAGTGAGGGAAAAGGGGAAAAGAAGGTTGCTAGTGCCCGCTATGCCTCATGCAGGAATTTGAGACAGGTGAGGAGAATTGGGCTGGCTGCCTGCAGTGAAACAGCCACCATCAAAGACCCTGTAATAAGCAGGCATTAGAAGTTCAATTCATATTTATAGGGTTATTTTCAAACAAAACCAGCAGTAACCTCTCACCTCTGGTGCCTAAAAGCAGTGAGTTTTAGGTCACCCCAGCACTTCCTGGAACTTGGCATTCCCAGGGGCTGGGAGGTGGCCACGTGTGGATCAGCAGCCTTACCTCCAGCTCATACTTTGTCTACAAAAAGACATCGTCATCTGATCAATTTTTGCTGAAATGTCATGTGATGTCACTTATCAGTCACAGCAATAAGAAAACTTGAGGATCTGTTAAGCATTTTTAAAGGTGTAGCCCACTTCTAGAAAGGAGACTAATTGGGACTCTCATTTATCTGGCTTAAAAGCTCCAGGTTTTTTTGTAGGAATGTAAGTTTGGTGAAAACATTATGACTCCATACTACAGAGTTTTAATCGACTAAGCCACATCACCAGCATGGACAACTCTATTGATTTCTTTGGACTGCTCACAGGGAAGAAATGCGTTTGGTTAAAGTTCCGGTAGGATCAGGTTTTAGATTTATATAAGGATGTCAAATAAAGAAATAATTTTTGAGTAACAACAGTGAGAGGCTGTGTTGTTAACTTAAATACGAAAAGCCACAGCTCTGACACAAACTAGCGTTATTTTTTGCTAAGCTGTTAGGAATGCTTAGATAATAATAATAAAAAACATGCTTAGTATTTTATGTTCATTTAACAGGTACTCCACTTACAAGATGTCAGAGATGTTTCTTTTGGGTTTCAAACAGTAACTTCAGATGTTTCCAAACTCAGCTCTTTCTTTGCACTGAAAATGGTCAAACGGCTCTTTGTAGACAAGTCTCTTAATCCTACCACAGTAAGTACTGCAGAAAAGCCCTGGTGCTATGAATTGCTTGGCCAGCATGTTGACGCGTTATGGTGTGAGACTGGAATGTTATTTAAAATAAATTCTCTCACTTTTGGCTGTTACTTGACTAGACTCGGGTGATTAACAATGTAATATTCTTTGCTGCCATAAAAGTTTGTAGGAGGATGGATGAGTGTGCTGCTTGACCCCAAGCTATGCAACTATTACAACACTTCTAATTCTTTCATTAGTATGCTTTAGGTCAGTAGCTCAGTAGGTTTTGAATGCAACATAACTTCTACGCCACATCAAGGTCTTTGCATTGTAAGTATGAGTGAAAAGGAGTTTTAAAAACAGTTGGTGGTGCAGTTGTGTGTCCAGTTCACACACCCAAGCAATTACTGCATAAGCTGTAGCTTTCTTGATCCATCCAAGAAGGCAGAAGCCTGGCTATTGAAACAACACAAATAAGGAAGGTAGTGTTTGGCCTTATAACTTATGGACCTTGCAAATAACTGAGAAAAATGTTGTGGGTTCCCCTCACCCTCCCGAAGTTGCCTTTGAATAGGGCCCCAAGCAAGGACAACATCAGCCTAAAAGTGATGTTTTAGAAAACTCAACATGCTTAAATGGTGCTATAATTAGATTGCCTGCTGTTCAGCCTCTGCTACAGCAAAGGCCAGTACCCATCCACAGCAATAAATGTCTCATCTTGTGAGGACAGGCATGATGTGAGCAGCCTGTGGCCTTTATTTCAGTCCTCTCTCCCAGGCCTGGACTGAGCATTGGTTTATCCTTTCAAACTCTGGCAATGTGGTCACTCCTACAATACCAAAGTTACTTTAGCTGCTGATGTAACACCACTGGACTGAAGACAACCTTGGGAGTGATGTGCTGAATGCAGCTGTGCATCCTGGTTATCCCCTGCTCTTGTTTAATAGCTGTCCATCGTAATAAACTCCCTAACTAACCTGTGGTGAAGCTCAGGATGCTGATGTTGCAGGGTCTATAAAGAGCCATTGAGTGGACGGCATTTAACCAAGGATGACTTTGGTACCTTGTGTCTTTCAGGACTTTTTCAACTCCACAAAGAGGCCTTTTCCATCTGAACTGGAATTAGTGGAGTTCAAAGAAAAAACTGAGGAAACCAGACAGAAGATCAACAAGTGTCTTGCAGAGCTAACTGATGGTGAGTACAGCTTAACCGTGGGGATGCTGTTTGCCTCTTTGGAGTAAGAGACCTTTGTCCTTGTGACACCTCTTTACTAATGCTTTTAGAAGTAAATACATAGTGAAAGCAATGGGACTAGACCTACTATTTGGATTCATGAGGATTGGCAATGTCAGCCTGTTTTGAAATCACTGACTTTACTACTGCAGCATTTCTGAAGGTGGCAATGTGAGACTGACCTTGCATTAGCCTTGGGGAAGGCTGCTCCCATGTGATGGCAGCAGGACAGTTTGGGAGAGCAACAGCTCCTGGCTGTGGAGCTTCACAAACAACTGACATCAATACATCTAACCCAAGCCCTAGTTTCCTTTAAAAGTTTTACTGTAATGGGAAGTACTTGCTGGACTCTGAATTTCAGGCTGTTAATTAATAGCTCAGCTTCTCTCAGCTCAGCTGCTTTTGCCAACAAGGGTGCCACAAGCCAATATGCGTCTTTTATTTGTCTTCCTGTGGAAATGGGGCTGCAGGGACTTCTCCCCCAGTACCGCTGAGCCGGGTCACAGGAGTTGCACACCAGTGACGGTGAGGGTCCCCAGGCAGAGCCTGCCCAGTCGGGGGGGGGGACAGAGGTCCAGCGCTGGCCCCCGCGAGCACGCAGCACTCCTAACAGAGGCTGTCTGCACCCTCTGGGGTCGGTTGCCGCCTGTTGCCCTCGTCTGGTACAGATATGAAAACATGGGTGTGTGAGTCCGGTCCTTCCCAGGCCGCACAGCTTCCCACGTGGAAGCACCTTGCCCTGCCTGTGCAATTCGCACATGAAGGCAGGACCTGCCTCCCCAGTGCTCCGAATTCAGTGTCTTTTATGGCAGTGCTTGAAGGGGTCTGAAACAGAGCAAGGGTGGGCACAGCATTTCCATATTCTTTTTGAAGTCTGTAGCAGTATTTGGTTATGAACTGTAATCAGAGCAGCATTTTTTATTATTCTGGTTATTTTACTCTCATGTATCAGTCTAGAAATGAGTAGCTGCTAATCTGGAACTTCCCTTCAAGTTTTGCTTTCTATATGACAAATGCTTTTTTGCTTACACCTGTTGAATTTCACTGAAAATTCAGTACCTTCTTTAAGGTACTTGAACAAAAGCAGTAGGCATATTTTTGATTCCATGCTATATAACCCAAGAGAACATGTAATTTGGAAGATCTGCCTTGATCCCAAACCCCATTTCAAACATTAAGCTGCAATTTTAAGTAAGGGCTTCTTTTTGGAATTTTCCATTAGAATTAAAATATTTTATCTGTGAGGGGCAGACACAAATTTTTTAATTCAGTGAAATGTTTCCATGTTCAATTGAAACAATTGATATACTAATAATGTATTTTTGTATTAACAATCATCTTAAACCTGTTCACAGGCAAAATGGAGAATATTTTGAATGAGGATAGTGTAAGTGACCAGACTCAGATCCTCCTAGTTAATGCAGCTTATTTTGTCACAAACTGGATGAAGAAGTTCCCAGAGGCAGAGATCAAAGAATGTCCTTTTAAAGTCAACAAGGTATGTTCTGGAAGACACACACACGCAAAATAAAAGAGTACTGTTTCCACTCAAGAAAATGCAAACTTTGAGCTAAGCAAATCCCAACAATAGAAAATGAGAAATGTTTATTATTACCATGGCATTCTTAGAAACTATCTAAACCTATATACTGTCGCAAGGGTCCCTAAACCAGTTTGCTTGTCATGTTGTTTTAAAACTTTGCCAGTGCTTTCACAACCATCTTCCAAAGGCTCAGTGTGAAAACACTGTCCTTTTAGTATATTTAGACAATGGGAGCTGAGTACAAGTGACCAGAAGCAGCCATTGCCTACAAGGAGATGCACATTCTCATAGGTAGCTTCTTCCAAGAGACTGCAGCCCGTACCAGAGGCTGCATCCCAAAACCAGCAGGACTGAAGCACAAAACATTGCATTTCTTGTGGTCACAGAGCTAATGAAACATCTACACCCATAGAGTCTCTTTGAGGATAGCCCTTAGGTGCCTGGCCCTGAGCTTTCTGCTTCAGGGATGGTGCCCCATGGATATTCCTCTTTCCCGTGAGGCTCAGGACTGCAGCCCTCTCCGTATCAGCCCTGCTTAGCCACGAGGTCCAAGTGGGTGCAGCGCCTATGGCTGTTGCCTTCAGGAATCTGTGACCAGTGATGAATATTGTGATCAGACAGTCAGCTTTAAACCAAGGTATAAAGCTGGGCAGTATTTGTGAGATAAAGAAATTATACTCCAAATATATATATACATACATACATATATATGTGCGTGAGAAAAGTTGGAGTTTCAGATTTACTGAAAATATTCATAAATTACCACATCAGCCAACAGTTTCAGCTTTAAAAGTTTTTAAAATTATACAATCAACACTAACATTTTTAGGTGAAACTTCTCAAGTTTTTTTTTCTGAAGTAAATTCTTCTACTGAATTTGAATTTTGAATGAGTTTCCAGGTGAACAGAACTGTTTGTAAATCTTCCCTATGAAATTAAAGACTTTTGTTTTGTTTTGTTTCATTCATGAAAAGCAAAGACGTAGGGCTTTAGGTAAGCCTGAAATGTCGTCTTCTTCTGTTTCAGCTCCTGAACCAAAATATCAATTATTTGTATGAACAGCTCGACTTTCACTGTTGAGATGTTCTCCGTGCTTAACACTTACTGGCAATTACCCTGTAGACAGTACAGTTTGTAGCACTCAGTGAAACAGGCATGAAGGGCCACTGATATTAGGTAAATTTCTCTTTTAAGGCACATCCCCAATATGCTGCTATTGTATTAAGTAGAATTTTGTTCCACTTTTCTTTGGAAAGCTGCCTACTGTAAAAAGCCAACAGGGTCTCTTGCAGCTGGTTGCATTACCTATGAAAGCCAAGAAATTCTCTGATGGTAACTCAATGTACCATTTCCATGCAAGCTTACACACTTCCCTTTCTCACCATCTTATTTGTGCATTAAAAGGAATGCTAGATTGTTTCCTCTGTGTTTTGCAGACTGAAACTAAACCAGTGCAAATGATGAATCTGGAAGCTACTTTTTGCCTGGGCTATGTAAAAGAATTAAATGTTGCCATCCTGGAGCTTCCATGCCTTAACAAACATATAAGCATGCTCATCCTGCTGCCCAAAGAAATTGAAGATGAGACCACTGGCTTGGAGCAGGTGAGAAAAAATTGAATTAGCATGATGCTTCCCTTGGAAGCAGCCCACTTCTAATGCCATATGTTTATGGAAAGTTTTTCTTATTTAGATGCTTTATAAAAGTTTCCTATAAGTAAGTTTCCTGTGAATTTATCTTCTCATTCTGCTTCTCTGTTCCTAATCTCATATTTGTGACATCATTGTTTCCACTGTGGCCAAGCATGAGGTTGTGAACAAGACCTTATTTTAGTTAGGGTGTGCACAGAAGACAGTGTAAAGTGCAGAAGGTGCCCATGATGCACTCTAGGAATCTGCTTCAATTTGAAAATTCGGACCCCCAAAACAATTTTCAACTTAAGATTTTTGTTCTTGCTGTAGTAAAGTGCTTAAAGTCATACTTACTGGGTAGTCAGTAGTGCTGACATTATTTACTCTGGTGTCCTCATTTTTTTTCAGTTGACATGTATCTGTGATTTATTTTACTAAGGTCTTACACTTCTCTAGGTTTTAATTTTGAGCAGAGGTGCCTGTAAATGAGCCTTTTTTTATTACAATTGCACATAAATTTGAAAATGAATAAGGCATTTCCTAAAGAACAATTATTTCTTATGTAATTTCGCTATGAAAATTTTAGAACATATTTTCACCTCTCTTCAAAGTTTGAGGGTTAGTCTCCTTTGTAATTGCTGCAACTGGACATAAATTTTAAAGGCAGGAAGAATCTGCTTTTTCAGCTGTAAGATACTTTTATATGTAGGACTAAATTACAGAACACATATGTCTTAAAATGCAAGTGAGGCCTTTCCTGATGCCAATTTGTTGTGGCCACAAATTCTGCCTCGTCACTTCCCATTTTTTTAAAAATTGCGCAAACAGCTGCCTGTTTGATTGAGATCAGGCTCTGGATTTGGAGTCTTTTTCTGTCCCAAATACCAGCAATTTCATTACTCTGTAAGGTCAGAAATCAAGACTTTGGGATCTGCCAGTTGGCTGGGTGTAACCTGGCTAGGGCCTGCCTTTCTCAGGTTCCTTCATATGGTTGTTGAGGTGATCACCTATCAAAAGCTTGTAAGGGGCTAATAGTCAGAGCGTGCACATACAGTGGAGTTGCTCCAGAGGCCTGTCCTATGGATCAAATCATACTTGCATCAATATAGCTGAGAGTATGTTAACCCTGAATGCTACAGTTGTGAATTCAAAAGCAAAGGTTGCCTTTTGGACTTCATTTTTTGGTGGCTTGATAGGAGTGGGAAGTTGAGGAATAGTCTTTTTTTTTTTCTTCTTTTTTTTTCTTTCCTTGGACTGCTCATTAATTTCCTTTGTTCCTTCATGTCTTCAGCTGGAAAAGGCACTCACCCCTGAGACATTATTACAGTGGACCAATCCCAGCATGATGGCCAACACCAAAGTGAATGTATTTCTTCCAAAGTTTAGTGTGGAAGGTGATTATGACCTGAAGCCTCTTCTGGAAAGCCTGGGAATGACAAACATCTTCAATGAGACCACGTCAGATTTCTCTGAGATGTGTGAGACAAAAGGTGTGGTTTTGTCAAAGATCATCCATAAAGTCTCTTTGGAAGTAAATGAACAAGGTGGCGAGTCCCGAGAGGTACCAGGATATCGGATTCTGCAACACAAAGATGAATTTAAAGCTGACCATCCATTTATATTTTTGTTTAGGCACAACAAAACTCGCAACGTGATTCTTTCAGGCCGCTTCTGTTCCCCTTAAGCGGGGTGTATTCATTATGAAAAAGCACAATTACATCCATGGTGGTGCATGTTCCTGTAAAGCTTGGCATCCTGACGATCACCTTTGAAAGGAAATCTAAGAGGTTCATATATCAGCTGGGTAATACAATGTACTCTACATATGCAGCAGAGCTAGTTTATCTCCTTATGTTTCATTCTCTTAAGCTGAAGGATTCCCACTGTGAAGAACACATCGTATTTTACTGAGAAGTATCCCAGCCTCAGCAACAAGTATATTTTGTTCCTCTGTGACATCTCTTTCCCAAAATGAAGTGAACTGAGAGCCCATTTTAGATAGACCAAGAGTTGGAAAGGGCTCTGAGAGGAAGAGCTATATTCCTGCTCCCTAACCAAACCACTCTCCCTCGTGACCCATGCTCTGTGGATTCCTACTGCCTAGAAGGGGAAAATGTGTACACGCGGTGTGATAGCTCTCCCCTTGTACCTGGCCACACTCCGGTGGTCCAGGGTGCCCTACCGGACCCTGCCAATGCCCAGTGAAACAGTGCCCAGCTTCTGCAGCGTAGCTAGACAACTCAGGCTAGCACCAGAGTTTGCATTTGTGAAACAGCAGCTGCACTGAGACCTAGGGATGCAAGAGGCAATACTCATGGTGACAAGATGTATACCTAGAAGACTCTTCAGCGTGAGCTACGTCAGTTCATAGACTGGGGAAGCTGGACTCTGCTGTGTGGGATTTTTTGACTCATTGCCCTTCAGATATGGAAGATGGGACCAGTTCACTGCAGCTACAGGGAGCTCTGTTGATATATATTTCCTGAGAAAAAGAATGTTAAG
>JANZLP010000024.1:14576928-14595932 GCA_026930925.1 Chelictinia riocourii
GTATGGCTGCAAGAGATTTTGAGCGGTCACCTAATCTGTCCTGGAGAAGCAGCCAAGTATCAAACATTCCTGGTAAGGTAACAATTGTTAAAAGTCTTTATTTTCTTCATATATAGCAGTTGTTGGAGTCTCTATTTTCCAGCTACAAAAGAGGAGTTGGTTGCTTTAAAATTGTATTTCAGGCGCAATGTAATATGCGTATTTAAGAGCCTGCTTTTGTAACAAACATGGTGCTGTCTTTCCTTGAGTTAGAAAATTAAATGTAGAAAAAAGCTGCATGATTATAGTGCAAAACCATGTAAAAAAAGAGATTCAGTTATGCCTCAAAAGCTTTTCCAAATGTCTATTATTAAAAACAAGTAAATGGATATAACTGAGATTTAAGTGAATGAGCAGAAACCATCATCTAACTTCTCTCCTACCTTTTAAGGCTCTGATCCCCATGTCTCAAAACATTTCAGGACTGGTTTATTTTAATACTACAACATCACCACTGAAGATGGCAGCTTTCATCTTTAATTTAAACAAACCCTCATGTGTGCTGCAAGTGAGACTCTCTGGAATTCCTATTTGTTGATATTCAACCTGATATGTCATTCAAGAAAGATCAATTTGGAAAAGAACCCCTGCAAAACCCACTACAAAGATAAACAAGTAACTGGGGAGTCGGACTTAGGATACTAAAAACATTTGGCCTGTTTAGTCCAGAAAGAGGAGAGGGGTGTTTATTGCTCTCTATCAGTTCATCACGTGGATAAACAGCAGGGAAAGCAAAGAGCTATTAAAGTTTAAGGACGATTTTGGAAGAGAATACATGAGTATAAATAGCCTATGAATACATTTAAGGTAGATATTAGAGGAAGGTTTCTAACCATTAAGGAGTTGGTGTTCTGAAAAAAAGCTTTTGAACGAGAATAACTGGGGGAAAAAAAGTGTAATTACTTAGAAGAAGGAACTACTGCTATTTGTAATCAGCAGTTCCACGGCTGCCTGCCGTTTCCAAGGGCTGTAACGATGACTCCGCGGCTCTTGGCTAGCTCTGCGCCTGCCTCCTCCTCGGCGCGATACGGAAAATGTGCCCTTCGGCTGTACTGTGAGACCCACTCACACGAAAGCCTCAGACCTTCACTTAAACCATGAGGAAAGATTTGTGGGTGCAGGGAAACTTGAGGAAATCATGCATTTTTAGGTAGTAGGACTCGCTGTTTCTCAGTCTTTGTACAGATATACATATACTTTTACAGCCACGCACAGCTGTATCTTATCCATCATTTCTATAGCTGATAAATTAGTATATTCACACCACAAACAGCTGCAAGGTTCATGCTTTTAGTCTTAAAAGGGGAATTACTTTAAAAATTCTTGTTCTGCTGGGTATAACTTACAGTTTTGCCTATCGACTAGTGTTAACTTTGCCATCAAAAAACCAAGGACATCTGTAGCAAGTCCTTTTTTCTCACAGAGAAGTATATAGGACAAATCAGTCAGTCACCTAAAAGCTTCCAGCTCTGCAAAGAGGTGGAAATTACACGTAACATTCTTCCCACAGGGAAGCTTCACAGACCCACTGCTGCAGAGGCAGAGTAAGCAAGGTGTGAATTCAGGCTTGCAGAGGAACCTGCACAGCCAAAGCCAAGGGCCCTTGGAGCCTCGAACCTTCCTCTCCCTCAGGAAGGTCTTACAGGTCACATATTGTGGTGGTGACACACTGAAATGTCTTCTATAAAAGGCATTAAAGGTAAGACTGAAACTAATGTCTGAGCGGCTATTTAATATTCGTGAAGATGGAATTAGCAGGAAGCACCAAATGACTAAATAACGCTCTCCCAGAACTGACCACTGAAGAAAGGAGGTACAGCAGAATGTAAGAAATGACAAGACAAAATATTTCTGTCAGTGCTAGAAAAAAAAATTTAGAAACAGGATGATATTTCAGCATATGACACTAGAGAAACACAGGCATCAAAGAGAAATTCCCACAGCGTTCAAAGCCTGGGAGATTGCATACGGAACAAATATTTCTGCCATGAATAATTTAATAAATGCTAACCAGCATTGGCTTTACTGACCTTACACCATCTATTGTGGTCTTTCATATTAACAGCATCAGAAAGGTAATGCACACCACAGCAGAGTGATTTATTAATTAAACTTCATAAAACCAGTGACTACTGGGTAGGAATGAACCAAAGAAAAAAAGCCAGGATGTTTTGAATTAATGACAGAGGTAAAATGAGTGTTAGACTGGCAACCAAAAGGGTAAAGAGGTGACAGAAAACTAAAACCTCTGTAGCAGTAAAGATTAACAAAGTGATGTGGGAATCACCTGGGAAAACGAGTAAAATGAGCCAAGATCAGAATTTTTGGGGGATGTCAAAACTAAGAAATAAAATTGTAAGAGTTGGCACAGAGGCACAAGAAGGAGAGTGATGATTGACTTTTTTCTTAAAATAACACTCAAGACTACAAACCAAGCAAGTAGCATAATTAACTTATTGGAGAAAACAGAACAGAACATGAATTAACGAAAATCACATGGGATGTCAAATCCTTCGTAACAATGCATTTAAAAGATGAAGTTTTAGAAACCTGTTCTTATTTCTTCTTATTTAGGTGGAAGTTTTTCAACTGACTCTGAAGAAGGATCGCTCTCCTGTTCCAAGAAGCCTGAAATACAATTTCAGGCATCCTGTATGTAGTTTTTTTCTTTGTCAGCAGCCCAGTACAGGCCCACACCAGAGTGTTAGGCAGAAGCTGGCGATGAGGAGCCGCGACTGCCCAAATAATTTACTTGAGAGAACAACTTACTGCGCCCAGCGCCAGTCACGCGCTTTGCATCACTTGAAATAAAGATTCCCCCCAGGCTTGTCACCTGTTTGCGTTACCCTCCTCAACAAAGCACAGCAAGAGCAATTCAATGCCATTCCGAGAGCGACGCAAAATTAAGTGTATGCACCCCGCAGACAAAGTTAAACCTCCGCATACCGTACGCAGGACTTACTCTGCAGTGCAGATCTCGGCGCAGGGGTGTAACGGGCAATCCGAGCCTTGCTCATGCCTTACTCCGGCTTCCTGCTCCCGACACCGCTGACCTTCCTTGTCCGCTCACCAGGAGGCTGAGCCCTTTGCTTCCAGGTGAGCCCTACTTCTGTGTTTGTCAGGGGGTTAAAATGTGATTTAAAGGTTAACAGGCTGCCTCTGGAGGCGGCAAGTGAGGACGCTGCTATTTCACGTAATGAAACCAGTGAGGAAACAAGCACAGAGCTCGGCAAAGATTCCATGATGTTTTAACGAGAATTGTGCAATTATATCTTCCAAATGTACAATGCAGTAATTAAATTGGGACCACTGTCAGGACTTTTCATTCAAGTGGGGAAAGCATTAACTAATGCAAAAATTGTACATCTACAGTTCCCTCTAGATCTGCAAAAATATGTCTGGATTGGAGTTCAGTGTTTAAATCGCTGTGATATCCTTTGGCTCTTTTTCTACGCTTTTTTGAGTACTTAAGCAAACTTCTGGGATACATGTACTATTAAGAGTTAGACTGGTCCTTAAGTATCATCCCAGGCAAGGGGAAGGGTCACTTCACCGTGCTTGCTCCTGGGGCTGATCGGACGATGAGTTATTTCCTCTAACTGCTCAGTACTGCTTTTCAAGACAACTTATTATTGATGATTTGTTTTCATCTTCATTCTTAAAATATTTAATAAAGTCCAAATGCATAGTGTTAATAAAGCTCTAAATATTGAGACAATTGCTTAATTGCTATGTTGGTTTCTAAGAAAGGATATGCCATGTTAGAATGAAAATTTGCATTGAATGATCCTGTAGGCAGTACTATAGAACAAAGGTAAAAATATTCATAGAGAAATTAAATCCTTGAGAGAAACTGAAATAAATTATTTTTATAATACCGATATCTGGAAGACTAGAACAGTAAAAAGAAAAGATGCAAAAATCAGTCAACAAAAAGATAAAAGTAAAATAAGCAAATATAACTGCAAGTCGGATAAACAATAACAACTACTTTGCTGTTTTAAAAAGTTCCCTGAAGATTAACTAGAGCTATTTGATCTGGTTAAGAACCCCCCAAAACCCTATTAACTTCAGCTACTATGTTATTTTCAGGCAAATAATATCCATGTTCACTTCAGGATCCATTTCCGCAGCAAGAATGTTGTAAAGGGGACTTGAAGTAAAACACACAAGCAGCCCTGCAGTGTTTTCCAACTACTGCAAAAGGTCTATTATGCAAGAAAGGAAGACAGCGGAAAAGTTAGGAAAGAAATATAGCAGGGAAAGGAAAAGGGAATGGACTAAAGGTTTTTCTGTATGTGTAATCTGTCACCAGATACATACTAAGTCTATGCACTCGGAGCCCTGCTGCTTCTGGAAAACTCTTAAATTCACCTGAAAAGACCTCAGTTTGCTCATGGTGAAAGGCCTGATAAAACCTAGGCCTTAAACTTAAGGCTTAAATACTTGCTAAACTTCTTATGGCTTTATGCTTTTTACAAGAACTTCATTCCAAGTCTCTACAAGTGATGTGACAAACTTTTCATAGTTCCACCTCATTAGTACAGTAAACTTGTACCCCAGGAGCTGGGTAAGAGCGGTAGGAATGCGGGAATGGTAGATGGAACTGCAGTTTCAAATCAGGGATCAGGTATGGAACACCGCTGGAAATTTCGCCATAGCTCCGATGTTGTGGTTTCAGCCCCGCCGGCTACAAAGCGCCACGCGGCTGCTCGCTCACTGCTCCCCCCCAGCCCCGGTGGGATGAGGAGGAGAAAATAGAAGGAAACTCTCATGGGCTGAGACAAGGACCGGGAGGGATCGCTCCCCACTTATGGGCACGGGCAAAAGAGGCGCTGCCGCCATCGCTGAGGGGCTTGGCCTGGGCCCGCGGTGGGTCCGGCTTGGGGCCGGGGAAGGTTCCAGCAGCTCCTCACAGGAGCCGGCCCTGCGGGCCCTCACCCGCTGCCAAAAAACCCACCACACAAACCCAAACCAGTGACTAACATCAGCCACATGGATTTTTTTGGTCCCTCTCCACCTTCTTTCCACATCTCAAAAACTTGTCTTAAAAGAAAAAACAAAGCCTTTTTTGAGTTTGAATAGACAGCAATCACCACACACTGTTGCTGCTTGCTAGCCAATTTTTAATTATGCCTTATTAGTTTAATGACTTAGTCTTTTAAAACTGACTGAGCAGTAAGTGCAGTTCTTCCATACTCCAGGACATCACAAGCCCAGTTTGCGTTTGCCAGCCTGAACGAATCTTGATCTCAGCATCTGTATTGTGTCTCTCCAGTTACCCGAACAAGCAGAGCTGTAGACTGGTTTACATGATGCCAAGTCCTTGATAAGACAAGTTTCTTATTTATTGTTGTTCAGATCATGGAAGATTTAGTCCCCCATCCCCAAGATCACCCAATCCGATTTTTTTAACATACTGGAATTGAGAGCTCTTGTATTGTAAGAAAGATGTCCTTAAAGAGCTACTAGCTCTGTTCAGCTCCTTTATCCCTGAAGGCAGTTTCCCAGAGGGTTCCGTCTAATTCCTTGAACAACTGAAATTGTGAACGGTGGGACTCGGTGGGCAAATCCTCTCCTGCTGCCTTAGCAGCACAGGGGGCTGGAGGGGGGGCAGCCCAGCTGCTGGGGCGTTGACACCAAGCCTGTGTGGCACTGCCTGATCTGCCATGCAACCCCGTACCATGGCCTCATCCCGAACCTACCACGCTCTTAAAAGTCAAGCCATGGCTTCTGTAAGTTTTGGTCTGATTTCAGCACCCTTCCTCTAGATCCATTTTGCAGTTGACATTCCTCTTTGCCACTGCACAGCACATGCTTTCTTTCCTTTTCTAAAGGAAGGTGGGGTTTCTCAGTGCTTGCAGCTCACACTCTTCAGCTTTGCCAAAGATGCCATCTGATGAGACTCACACAGGCGAAGCTGCTTCGTGCCCTCCTTGCTCCTCTGTACCGCAGAACTAGATAGTGTGATGCTATCCCAGCAGCTCGGTGCTCCTCTCTGTTTCCAAGACCTCAAAACAGCCAGGGAAGCATCAGCTTCCAGAGAAGAGAAACGTCTGAGGAGGGGGAGAGGCAATTTCATTCATGTACTGGTTTTCTTGGTGCTCAGTGAACACTAAAGCCTGGGCAGGGCAATGCGGGACTGGGACCCAGCACTGACTGCACCACTCTCAGGAAACCCCACTGCTGCTCTTGGAAGCTTCTACCCAGAGCAGGACGACGTCTTCCCAGCTCTGCTGGGCTGGGAGAGGTGCAGGGGCTCACTCAGCTCCTTGGAGCAGAGATGACAGTCTTTGCTCTATTCCTCTTTTGGAAGGTGAGTCATGGTCACTCCTCTGCATCACCAGTGGTAAACCCCAGCCTGTCTCCATGACAGCAAGGATCTGAGGACTTACCATGCCAGTCCCTATCCAGAACAACAAAAAAGGGACAACTGCAGCTGTTGCAAGGTTAATATTAGCAGGCAGCAGTTTTATCTGTTCTAGAAACCATCGTTAGCTAGCACAGACATCCTCTCGTCCTGCAGCCTATCCGTGCCACACATATCTTGGTAGACTTAGAGATGCAAAGGCAGCCACTCTGTGCCTGCTCCCTGGCAGGCACAGCCAAAGTCTGATGTGACTGGGAGCAGCTCAGCTCACTTCCAGGATGGGTGAGGCCCTCATGGGCACAGAGCTTAAGGACAGGGTCCATTCCATACCCCTTGCCGCGGTACACCCTGGTACGAGGAGGGACATGCTGACTGAGCCAGGAAGGATGCCAGCAGCTCTTACAGTTGGTCCCTCATTTTCTGCTGCTCCAGGGCAATAGTTTCTGGTGAAAAAGCAGCAACTGTTTGCTCAGTCCTGCCCCTGTGTGCAGAGAGCAGGTGGTACCTGGAAGGGACAGATCCCCCACTCTGAGTGCCCAAGAGCCTGGCTTCTCTTCTGCCCAGCTGGCACTAGGGCTTGGAGTGCCAGACATGCATCCCACATGGATACCTGCTGCTGGAAGAGCCTGGAAACCAGCCAGTGCCTCCACCCAGCCACCAGTGGGTGATGGCAGTGAATCACCTTCCCCCCTGGTGACGCTCACAGGCCTTGTCCTAAAGCAACTATTTGTTCTTGGAGATATTTGGTCCATGAGGTTCCCATCACTGGAATGAATGGTCCCACAAGCAGGATGCATGGGCAGAAAGCCTGGGAAGAGATATTTTCCCCCTTCTTCATTTTGGAGCTGTTCTACACTTTTTTTTTTTTTTTTTGATCAGTTAACCCGAGTATTTGCAGTGAGGATGAGAAGTACAGAAACAGGGTGGGGTTTGGAGCCATCTAAACTCTGAACTGGAGAGTTCAGGATTGTTTCCAGTGCACGGAGTTACCCCAGCTGAGGAGCTGCCAGGACCCACCAGCACAGGGTAGAAGAGGGGACACACATTGGCAGACTGCACCTCTGCACTGAAATTGGAGCCGGATGCGTTCTGCACGCACCTTTGAAACACAAACCTGAGAACTTTTTTACAAACACTCGGCCACACTAAGGGCCACTTGGACAAAAGGCAAGTACAGCTCTTTTGCTGAAGAACAGGTGGCACCTGGCCATTTTCCCCACTAACCACAACACTCTTAACACTACAACACTACATCCATCCTTCTCCGCTGGCCGAACAGACACGGCAAAGTCACCTGCTCTCAACAACTCTAACAGATCCTTGCACTTACCTCCCAGCAACGTCCATGCAGGGCCTTGAGGGCAATGATGTCTCAGGGTGGCTCACAGCTAAGCCTGGACTCAGATTCCTGAATTCCTGGAGAGTAAATTCTCTTTCATATGGAGCAGCAAAGCTTTATTGTCAAGGGCACGCTCCCAGAAAGAGCAACTGCGTTATTTCCTGATTTCTCTTCTGGTAAGGGCTGCAGATGCAGCGTCCCAGAGGTCCTAGTGCCTGCTGCCTGCACAGTCAAACATTAATCAGAGATGACTCATTATTTGACAACATTTAAAACAACTTCTACCCTTTGAGGGCACAAGTACACACCCTCACTAGAAATGAACTAGAATTGGAAATCCTATATCCTGCAGCACTGTGTAGCACTCACAGAAAATTAATGATCCACTCTGCAAATAGGGAGATTGGCCATTACCACTTCGATTGCCAAGATCAGAGCAGCCACCCAAGCAGTGGGTGCCCATGGTGGCAGCAGCTTTCCAGGGACACTGAGATTCAGGAGAGGATGTGGTGGGACCAGGCATCCCAAAGTTTAATCCCATTTCAGCACTGACTTCTGTGAGACTTAGCGCACGTTGATCCAATAGTACAGCCATGCCTTGCTGCTCTATGGGGGATGAAAACACAGATGCATCGCAGGCTGGAATGGGCAATTGCAGAGAGACCTTTAAATGAATGCCAGCGTCAAATGGCAGTGGCTTATCTATATCCTCCAGCATCCGCAACTAGTGGGGGGGAATAATGACCTGCACAGCTCATCATCCCAGCCAGAAAACTGGAGACCAGTTTTGCACTAACATTCAACATTTCCAATACTTGGTGCAAAATGGTAAAAAAGAAGAAAATGCAGTTTCAGGCAAACACCTTAATTCATTCAAGGGTCTCAGGTTTTTTCTGTGTGCACTGTTTTGTTATTAATAAAATGGTGTTTAAGCCTTCAAAAAATACTGGCAATTCAAGGGCAAAGGCAGCATAGAAGAAAATTATTCCAAAATAACCAGGAGCTGAAACAACTGGCTAGGTTTTTCCATCAACAAACAACTTCCCCAAGCCCTTTGAGCCAGTCTGTTCATAGGATTCTGGGGATGTGTTTCCCCAGGAGCACTGCTTGCATTATCCTCTGGAGTTGTAAGGATGGATCCTTAGATACCATGTCTGTTCAAGCTTGAGAATAAACACAAGAGTACATAGTTACAGCCCCTGCATCACATTCCTGGGGCTCAGCATCAGACCTGCTGGGGTCTGAGCAGTACTCTCGGTGACAAACAGAGATGTTTCACGCTTTTGGGTTTTGCCACATCCGGTTGTTGTTACAGGCACGACCACGGCCCAGAGAACTCAGCATCACACACAGGGAACAATTCGCTCAGACTTCATAAACAGGCTTTCCCTGTCCTATTGTATGGCCAGCAAAAAGACTCCCACTTTCTTCTGCTGGAGCTGGTCTCCCACTTCACGTATCTGGGTACCTACCACCCAGTCAGTGCCTCAATCTTTAATACATTGCTCCTCAAAAACTGTCTTCCTCCCTTCTCTGGTACAGCAAAGCAGATGTCTGCACCGCACGGCCTGGTTCAGCGTGATACAGTTGAATCACTGTGTGCCCAGGTCCCTCCAAAACAGCCTATAGTGAACCAAAACATCAAGACTTTGTAGCACGTCTGACGTCGCTGGGTAAATGTGCATTCATATGGGAAATGTTTTTCTCTTATCCTAGGCTGTGGCTTTAACCACTTGTCAGTTTTCCTCCTGGCTTCCTTCCTTTGAGCCAGGCTCACAGTCACAGGCACAATGTCCTACAGAATGAACTGTTGAGCAGTGCCATTCCTGGTAAGATGAGAGATGAAAATTATCCAAGGAAGCAGAGGTTGGAGCAGGAAGGACGGGCAACAATATTCATTAGGAGCAGCAGAAGATTTTATAGAGAAAAAAACAGCTCCTTTCTTCTCAGCACAGATTCAGACATTAGCAGTCCAGAGCCCATGGGCTTTCTTTGGCTGACTGAACTCCCTTCAGTTCACACTGACAATACAGTTGGATTCTCCAGAAATGTGCCTTCTCAGCTTAAGGAATCTGCCCTGCATTTCAAGCCTTTAAAAAGGGAATCAGAAAGTGCCAATACATCACAAAAGCAGACAACTCTTCCTATCATGCCTCCACAACTCAGCGGGGGATTCTTTTTACCTCTCCTTTTAGCATCTGAAGTCAGATATCCAGGTCCCTTCTGGCTCCCTCAACAGCCAAAGGAAAAATGGACGCCTCCAGAGTACAGCTCAGCTGACCTGGTTTCAAATGCTAAGCCAAGCTGTCCAGTGGGGCTGCTTGCTTCCTGCTGCTCCTAAGGGCAGCATAGGATGTCTAACTTGGTCTTTAACATCCAATGTCCAGCATTTAAAGAGAACATCACTGAGTTTAAACACTTTTCATAGCAAAGGTTTATATTTCAACCTGACAACACTGTTGGGTCATTGGGATAGAGGATTGTTTGAAAGGGTATTTCACCCCAGATAATGGCTGGAGCTTTAGATGATGCCTTAACCTTACCCTGCTCCAAGCAGCTGTACACAACACCACATTCAGATGCTGTTATGCACACATATGCTATGCACACTGCATTACCAGGAGCCAGACTGAGCCTTCCAAGAAGGCTTCCCTTCCTCCCCCAGCAGCCCCAAGGAGCAGCACGGGAAGCAAAGATGTTTTAATCTACCCTATGATAGGGTAGATATTACCTATTTTGCCTGCTACGTTTTAGAAATAAGGTCATATGTGTGCACGCATTGCCAATTCTTCAATAATTAAAATTTTAAATAAACAACTCTAACCTCTGCTTATCTCAAATCTTGTATTTAGTGTGAGGATTCTTCATATATAATGTCTTTCCTAGATGACAACAGAGGACCTGAACACCATGCACAACTAGGCATGAGCTAGGAGTATTTCTGACTGGGGGAAAATATTAAATAATTCTTATTCCAGAATAATGTATGATCAGGAAAGTTGTGCAAGAAGATGCGAGGTTAAAAATTATCTTCTGCTGTGAGTGGGATGGGTGCAGCTGGAGTGCAGCATCAGATAACTTCAGGCACTGAAGTCAGCAAGTTGTGGACAGATCAGAGAAGCAGAGAAGTATTTTTTAGCCTTTGTTTTAAAAAAATGGAAAAAATGCAAAACAAAATACTTGAAAAATGTACATTTTATAAAAGCCCTCTCAATAGCCACTTACCTGCAAATAAGCAATCTGCAGAAACATTCTGAGAGATCCATGCCAAAAGATATATGGAAGCGGGGCAAGTATATGTAGTCTGGGGCAAGTAATTGTATTTCTTTTTCCTTTTATGTAGAAAATACAATAAAACACAGTAAATTGAATCAGCAGTTTCATTATTATTCCTTATAATTCAGTGCTAACATATCACAAGGACCTGAGCAGACTAGTGCCCGGAAGAAGCTGAAAAAATACTTATTTCGGGCAGTATCTGAGGGGAATGTAGAAGAACTGCAATGTCTGCTTGCAGAGCTGAAGGAAAGATCAAATGCATGTACAAACATGACTGTTACAGGTAAGCTGTGGAGTTACCTGAAGGAATATTGTTAGCTCTTGTGGCACCATATGTGTAGTCTAAAACTGGGAAATATCTCTGTGAGGCAGCTACTTGCCTGTGAATTTCCAGTCACTTCTTTGCAACGTGATGTATGTCACATTTCCTAATTCTAAATGAAAGCTTAAGGTATTCAATCAGCCACCTCCTTGCTGCCTCTGAGGGAACACTGGAGAGTATTTGTCTCCTCCTTATGATACACAGAAGGTTTATCTGCACTGTATTCCCACAGCCATACGTAAGCTAGCCTTCCGCAGCATGAGACTCAAGGCTGATGTCTCTCTCCAAACTGCAGTCAAATTGCAGTATAGACAGGGCTTGTGATGTGTGCAGCATAGTAGAACGAGCAGAGAAGTTAAGAAAGAATTCTGGATCTGTCTGGAGTTACCATGGCAATGGGATGTCCAGAAGAAACACCAAGTGCATTGGCTACCTAATAAGTAATAATTAGTACCACATCTCTGCATGCAGTGTCTCACCAAGTATACATAGCTCAAATACAAAGTGAATAGGATGGAGTAATTGTTTGGCAAATAATTTATATTCATACATATCCCTCGGGTTCCACCCCTATTAAACAAAATATTAGAATTATTTTCCATCCACTTTAATAAATAACGGTGACCTAATCTCAAAATTCACTCTTGTAGATTATCTGATGAAAAAATTCACAGCCTCAGACACTGGCAAAACTTGTCTGATGAAAGCTCTGCTGAATATCAACCAAAACACAAATGAAATAGTGAATACGCTACTATCCTTTGCAGAAGAAAATGGCATTTTGGAGAGATTTATCAATGCGGCATACACAGAAGAGGCATATAAAGGTATTGCCATCTGATACCAATTTCAGGTATATGGTTAAATATACCATCCATAAAAGTAATGTTTTCTTCAAACATTCTAATGATGGTTTAAATTCCTGAAACTACTTTTATTCATTATCACTGGTGCTTTCCATTGTGAAACATCATTAATGTTTCATAATGTGCTTAAGACATTCAACCCTAAGTACCTCTGTCTGTTGTTTCAGGCCAGACAGCTCTAAATATTGCCATTGAAAGAAGACAGTATGAAATAACTCAGAGCCTTATAGAAAAAGGAGCTGATGTCAATGCTCATGCCCAGGGTATTTTCTTTAATCCCAAACATAAGCATCTACATCCCCAGCTGTTAGCAACTACCCATCCATACTGCTGCAAACCCCTGCCACCCAAGTGTGCTGCTTCACCCCCAGCGCGAGCGATCCCCAGCCTTTCCCAAGCAAAAACCGAGCTCAGGCAGTAATCCTTGCTTACCCGGCTCATGCTGACAGACAGAAGCTAATAAACACTTGAAAAGCAGCTCTGGCAGCAGCTCTGGCAGCGGGAAGATAACGAACAGCCAGGGGTGGGGTGAAGCTCCTCTTGTCCGCAGCCAGCTCAGCTGCAGCCTGGTGGACCAGTCAGCACCTTCTGTGGAAGAGCTTCAGCTCAAGTCTCTGGTGCTTATCCCAGCTGCAGCACATAAATCCCTGGCATAGACAGGGAATGGGGCTAGCTCCCTTGAAAAAAAGTGAACGTGAGCCCCAGCAACCCAGTCAGTCAGCGGTGAATCTATTAGAGGATAAAATGGGTAAAGGAAGGAAAAAGGCTGCAGAAAGTAGTTACAAATACACAAAACCAGATAGCAGAAGGTGGAGGACACAGATCACTCTCTGCTTCCTGCCGTGGTGATCACCATTGAAGTTATGGCAATGTTACTGGTGATTTTGCTAGACAGGGTCAGGGCTTTTGGTTGTGCTGGTTTGCAGGGAAGGATCTCATCTGAGGACAGTGCAAGATCAGCCATTGGCCTCATTCCTCTGTGAAGCCCAACCCCGTGTTCATGTGTTCCCATTTAAATAAGAAAAAAGGTCCACACTGTACAGCGTGTTCTGGCACCAGCGGTCTTGTAAGCGGTGAGATGTCACGAGTGTCTAACTAGCAAAGGCCTGAGGGATGGGCAGTCTTGAAAGGCAGCGAAGGTGAGATGGACGGTGTCTTCTCTCTTTGTCACCACTTGAACCAAGAGAATAAGAAAGAAGCTGAAAGGGCTGATGAAGCAGATGGAGGGAGTCCTTATTTTTGTTTCTTGAGCAAACTCATGCATAGTGGCACACCCAACATAAAGGCGGCATTGTCAATTTTGAGCATCAAAGTATCACGCCTTCCAAAATCTTGAGAGTGGCTTAAAGATCCTGAGACTTCTTAAAAACAACAAATGTCAATTTCCTTTTATTTTCCTTTGGGTTTTGGAGCCTTTGGGGGAGAATTTGCTTCCTCTTTGTTGCAAAAGTAAAGGTTTACCTTTTGCTCTGAATGAATGCAAAGAGACTTACGGACTCCCTTAATTCCAGCTTCTGGGTCTTTAAGGGAAACACCAAAAGTCATTAAGATGTGCAATTAAATCACTACCATGGCTAACACAGCAAATATAAATGCAAACCCTGCCCTAGAGAACAAAGACCCATTCATTCTGCTTAAATTGGTCTTGAGACTTGATTGCTGCTTCTTTTTTTTTTCTCCCCCACCCCCGCCATCCTTATTTCTTCAGAAGAAGGGGGAACTTTCTTGGCTTATGCCACATCCTGGATAGTCAGAAAAGCCCATGCTCAGCTGCCTGAGTCCGTCTTGCCTCCTGTCCGCCAGCCCTCTAGAAAAGTGAGGTTACAGACAAACATCAGCAATGAGTGAGCAGAAATGAAGAGCCTTGATAACTGAGGTAATGTGGCCATTATGCAACTACGAATGATAGGGGTAAAAAAATAGGAGCTGGAAATGTCGAAAGGCAGCTGAGGTTACATTCCTCATTGGAAGTAAGAGGTGAAGGAAGATCAGTCGGTGGCAAGCGCTCTTGCTCCGTACATCGAGAGGGATTTGCCAGCAAAGGATATTAATGATCTGAGAGTGAATTGCAAGTCCACAAGGGAAATCTGAACTGAAAATGGAAAAGACAGAAAGCTAGGCAAGGGGATTTGTATCGGGTTAAAGTGTCAACATTTAGAGATGGATGGATCACTGGAGCTCAGACTAGGAGGAACAAAAAAATCCCACCCTCTCAACAAAGAAACCAAAGAAAACAGCAAACATAACACCAGTGTCTCCCTTTATCCCAAAGTTAAGGCTCTGCCAGCCTGACATTTTTGGGTTGGTCATATTTGTGCAACAGGATTGGCTCAGAGATGAAAAGTGGTAGTCTACAGAAGGGGGCAGTTTGCCTCTGCCAACTTTCAAAAACTGGTTTTGTCCCTTTTCCCCTACACCCACATTTTTTTAACTATCAAAAGGCACCTCTGTCTCTGTGGTATTCAGTGAGATTTACCTGACCAAATCTCTGTTACCAGATGAAGGCCATTCAGAAGCTAATCCATCTAAAGGGATTGTCGGCCAGGAAAGCGGCAAGATCCATGGTGCAATATTTGGGGATTTGTTTTTTTGGAGACCACAGTTTGTATTGGACTGCTCTCTTTTATAATCCTATCTTTGTTCTTGTCAAGTATATATTACAAGATGAAATCTGTGAAAAACATCTCCTATGTTTTTTTGCTCAGCAAAAGACCTCTTTTCAAACACGAGGACCACACATTTGAAATTTTAAGTAAGTTCTGTGCTAGTGCTGCAGTTTACAGGATGGGTTGGGGCTTTGATTTTTTTTTTTTCCTTCTTAGGAGTCAATTGAGTCCAGGCATTTCCAGCACTATTTATGCCCGTTAATCCCTAGAAACTGGCTGAGAGCCTTGGATTTGTCTTCCTCTTTCTGAAATGAGGCATGGTCCACAGGGGCCCTATAGCTTGTTAATAAAAAAAGTGGCAGGGCGTGAGCCGGGTGAGGGGCCAGTGGGGGGGACAGGGGGGTCTCTGCTCCCCACCTCCACTCTGCCCTGGCACAGGGCAGGTCACAGAAGAGCCTCTCCTGAAGAGACAATTAAGTGCCTATCCAAAGAATAAGATAAAACTGATTTTGTTCAATCAAATTTGATTTTTCAATCAAATACAGATTTTAGCAGCAAGATGTGATTTTTGGCTGCTCCTTAGGCTTAATTTATTAACAGTTTAATCCAAACTTTCAGGCAATTAGCCAAACTTGTTACTTTGCATGGCCAAATTAGAAATTGGTCCTTGTTTCATTGGAGAAAAAGGTTCCTTATGAGTTCCCCAGGATGTCTTGGTTTCAGATATCTGAGAAGCACGGATCCACCAAAACCTATTCACTCCCCTCGGTTTCACTCTCTCTTCTTCCACTTCTAAATGTAAGAAATGCTGAAGTGTGTGAAAAACATTTACATGCATTTCCCACACTTTCCCAAAGCCCAGCCTTTATTCCAGGGGAACGTGTGAGCTAACTTTTTCCCAAAGCCATCCAGCCTCCGCTAAATAACATAAAAGAAGGAGTCGGGCTACTTCAGGATCTCACAATGTGGAGTTATGATTGTTGATTTTCATATTAGCTGGAAAATGGTCAAAACTTCCTTCATTCTACCTTTCTGGTGAGGTTTTCTCTTAAATCCTTAGCTGACTCCAAGAAGCATTGCCCCATGATTTTTTCCTGACAGTTTTTCTAAGGCTGTTAATTGCCTTATGGAGCTGGTCAAAAATGTTCTACAGCATCAGGATTTTCAGACTGTTTAAAATAAAGCTAAAAAGTCAACAAGAGTAGTAAAAGTGTCCTGAAGTCCTCCTATATATTTTTGTTGTGTTTAAGCAAATAGGTTGATTAGATAAAGCACTTAGACCAGCTAGGACTGAATATGCCCATTCCCTGGTTCTTACAAGAAAGGCTTAAGACATTAAGAAGGCAAATCTATGATGCAGGCTCCCAACTTTCATCACTTAGCTCAGTGAATTGTCAATTAAGTCTCCATGGACTGAAAAGACTGCCCTGAGTCCTTCTATTTTACGGCATAAAGTTAGCAGCCATACATTTCCCAGGACACCCAGCAAGACTGGCTCCTCTCTGGAGCATTTCTTCCATCAGGACATGAGAAAAAACAGAATATTTGCAAGGGGTGGGACTCAAGAAAAGGGGAATATATTTATTAGCTGGCAACCATAGCAGAAGGCCACAGCAACGAGCAGGGAAAGAAGGTGGGTGTACACTCCGAGGAAATTCCCCTCTGTAATATTGCGTCGGCTCTCTCTGATGCTGATTTTCTTTTTTTTTTTTTTTGTTTTTTTTGTTTAATCTGACTTGAAAAGAAGAACTGGATTTTCTCTAATCTAGAAACTGCCAGCCATTAGTTAAAACACACTCTAGGTCAACAGGGAGCAAACCCCAGATGCACACAGGCTTTTAGGCACCTCATTTGAAATGAAGTACCTGCGTATGGTGGCAGACCTGGCTCCCGGGTGGTGCAGAGCAGGGCAGCTGGGACAGACTGCTGCTTCTCACCCCAGGGGCCAGAAATCTCCTGCCAAAAAGAGGAGCCGCACAGCTGAACTTCATAGCGAATGAGGAGCCAAAGGGCACAGCCGGAGGAAGGCCAGGTGGGTAAACCCTGGAAAACCGTGCTCCTGCACCTGGAGTGAGAGGTGGAAAGGCAGGAGGTCTCCCGAGGCACCTGGTGGGGAAGGGTCCAGGGGGCTGTCGCATCCAGCTGGGGCTGGCTCTGGGCTTCTGGTGGTGCTGGCTGAGTCACTGCTGGCAAGTGGTGTCCCAAGGAAGTCACTGAGACTGCCCCATGTGAGTAATTGCTCGCTGGCGCAGACCTCCCAGCCCGTCTCTCCTGTGCTCTTGGCAATGATGCTTAGAGTGAAAACAAATAAATAAACCCCCAAAACCTCCCTCAACCCCCCAGCTAGCATTTTCCAATGTGTTCAAAGCCTTTAACAAAATATTTGGAACCTATTTTCAGAAAAAGTTCCAAAGGTTTCCCAAAGCCCAGATTTGTCTAGACTCTCCCATCCTCAGTGCAGGGAAACAGGGTGAATGGATAGGGTGTGATATGAATTTTTTTGAAAGTTTGTTTGGATTTCAGGAAGTGAACAAGATAAGCCAAATGGCCCTTTCCTGCTTTTGCTCTTTTAATATTTTTTTTCTCCTCAGAAAGTCCTGACAAGAAATGCTTGAACTAAAGAAAACTCATCTAAGTTTGTTGAGTTCCCCCCACCTCACCTCTCCGCTAAAATACCACCCACACCTGTGACTGGGAGATAGCACCAAATCAGTCTTTATAATTTGAGCCCCTGGACACATATGAAAGCGTTTCCTTTGTCATTTCTGCAACACAGAAAACTGTTTTCCTTCTTTTTCCATCTCATTCAAAACTTGCAGGGAGACAGCAGGAAATAATCTGTTGGAGACTTCAGGATGCACCAGAGGCATGGACGGCCTGATCCGGAGGGGAAGAAAAGAAATAATTCTCATCACATTAAGAGCTGCAGGTGCTGACATACAAAGGAGCCCTTTGATGTCACATCAGTCTTGCTGCCAGAAAAGCCTGAGCAAAGACAAGTGGAGAGGCAGGTCTCCAGCCCAACTGCCCCGTGCCCAGTGAAGGGGTCTGCGTAACGGCCAGAAATCACTTCTCTTCCATACAGGTTTGTTCCTAAGCACACTCGTTTGCCTGGCGTAAGGTCTGGTGAAGGGAAGCTTCATGATGCCTCCATTTTTACATAGTTTAACATAGCCATGGATGTTCAGCTTGCCTCTAGGTGCCTGACCTGAACACAGCCCTTCATGTCCGAAGTCAGACAGACCTCTGATTTTCAGATGTAAGAAATCTGGATTTCATACTGATGCACCTATACCCACAAACTGGTTTCTGTGACTATTCCCTTCTAGAATAGCACATTTGTAAGAAAGAGAAAAATCAGGTGTCCCAATAGAAATTAATTTTCTTTCCCCACTACCCAACTGCAGCACTACCGTGTCACTCTCCTTTCTCCCAGCTCTCTGGCCCTGCTCCTGTACAAAATACAAACATTTGCCAACCCCGCTTTGTAAAAAGCAGAGTTTTAATATTTGATCAGAAAAATCTCTGGAACCCTGAATATTATTGTAACTTTGAGGTTGGAGAAATAGATTCTGCTCCTCTGCTGGAACATACTGACCTTCCTCCCCTCTTGTTTATTTGCATGATCTGAACTAATTTCTTATTCGAAATCTACACCACCTAAAAACATTTCCTAGAACTATTTTTTTAAAGCAGCTTGCTAAACTGACTCTAGAGGTTGCTTAATGGTGGTTGGGTATTTGAGGGTCATTTACTGTAACAGAGACTTTTCCACCAGCAGATGTTACCATAGCATAACAGGAAGGTACAGAAAGACCACAACAGGCAGGATATTAACATGACTAAAGGAATGTAAGGGGTTAATGCACCAGATGATAGCCTTTGAGAAGATCTACAATAAATGCTCAGAACATTTTGAAATCTGTAGCAGCCAAGTGAGCAGCATGTCATATAGGATCTGTAATGACAAGACATTGTTCCAAAGCTATGTTTCTCTTTGCAACATCAGAAAATCTGTACCATTCCTGTTAGAGTTTCTGAAATATGGAATTTTTTTTTGTACAGTCCACTAAGTCATTTGCAGATAGTTGGTTGTCCTTTCTTTGAAGATTTCTTAAGTCCTTAGCCCCGTCCAAATTCCGAACGTCCGGCTCTAGCTCCTCCCTGGAAGGCGCCATTCCCA
>JANZLP010000024.1:14916347-14929829 GCA_026930925.1 Chelictinia riocourii
CCAAATTCCGAACGTCGGGCTCTAGCTCCCTCCAGAGGAGCCATTCCCCAAAACCTCGGCTTGTCCTCACCCGCCACTGGCTGTACTTCTCACTTCTAACCCCATGTTGCTCTTTAGGGATGTTCAGGCGTATTTTGTGGTTATAGCTGTTCAAAAAACAGCTTCTCCTTTTCTAATTTTTTACTGGACAGATGGTTTTGTTATGTCGGTCTTTTCTGTGAGAAACAGCACTTGCTAGCAGAAGACAAACGGTGTCTTTAAAGAAACACAATTTGCCATAGGGAAGAATGGATATGTTGTCTGCTACAAATGGCAAAATAAATCTTTTGTCCATTAGGAATTAAATCACCTCTTGCGATGGAATTTCTTGCAAGCAGAAGGCAAGCATTTTTTTAAGATAAGACATATCAAAGCGTGCAGAAGATGGCACTGCACAGAATCATCCGAGAAGGCTCAAGCAGCGGACAAGTGAGGAAGACCACGGAAGACCACCAGAGGACTCCTGAAGACCACCGGAGACCTTCAGTGTGCCTGCGTAAAGGACATTTGCATATGCTAATAGTTTCCCAGAAAACTAATTCCCGGCAGTCACCAGAGGAGGAGTACCCTATGGACCTCCAGGACTGTAGACCCACCAGCGAAGGCAACAGCTAGTAAAAGCATGGCCTTTGGACAAGCACAAAGAGAGATTTAGATCTTTTAAGACTACAGAAAAAACCATGGTAGAATAGAGGCGTTTATCCCTGTTAAAACGTTAAATACCCTGAATTAAATTACATTTAAAAATGCACACTTGCAATTCTGATCAATACATGAATTAATACATAAACCTCCCTCTTTCACTGTGCCCCCCCTACTACTGCTTTTACCTCCCCATATACTATTGCCTTCTGATGACGCATGTTCTCATGAACTTGCTTAGACCTGCTTAAATGGGCTTAGAAGGGGAGTTTCAACTTGATCTGTTTCTTCACACTATTCTTCACTGACCTACCCTCATCAGCCCATTTTCAGTTTCTAGGAACCGAAGGAAGGGAGAGTTTGCTTGTGAAGGAATGCTCAAAGAGCTGCTTAAAGCTAAACTGAAAAGCAAGTTACAATGGAGGTAGCTACCCCTTACAACAGTGACATTTTCTTGACGCTTACACCGCTTAAATGATCCTTAAACATCAAAAAGTATTAACCAGCTAATAGCTCTAAGAGTTCCCCACTGCCTTTCGCTCATTGGCCCCCACTCGGCTTTAAGGGTATGGCCCAACCTTAAATTAGGCCAGCTGAATGTGCAAGGTCAGTGTACCAAATTACTAGATGGTTATAAAATCTCTCTTTCCGTTCATGGGCTCTCCTTTGAGGACACACAACACTCCCTAAAATAAGGACTGAACCAATAGCAAATACGGTTGAAGTCAGATGGAAGTAATAGTTATTGTTCTGTTGAATACAAAGAAGATGGAGCCTGATAAAGAAATGGAAAGAGTAGTAAAATGCTCCGTTTGTCCATTTATCCAGAACAGGTGAAATGCAGCATTCTTAGCTTATGTCAGTGTTGTATGCAATCGTGGATCTTAACCTGCGGTATTTTTTCATCCAGCCATACTTCACAGTTATTCAGCACATCTCCCTCATGGACAATCACCGCTTATAATGACCTGCGCAGCAGGACTCTCTCAGTGGTGTGTAGAAGTTCTAAAGATTCCTTCTTTTCATGTGTGCATTTGTGGGCCAGTTAGTATTATGACCTCTTCTTCGGCTTAATACGGTGTGATAAAACTTGTAGGCTGAACTTGACTTTTTTTTTTTTTAAATTTTTTGTTTTCTGACTGATTGACAAGCTCTGGAAACACAATTTCCTTAGTTTCAATTAAATTCTTGTGAGTACTGCTTGCTTGGAAGGACGTGGAAACTGAGTCTGCTGTGTTATAGAGGCTTGCAGGCATGTAGAGAAAACATGTTTGGAAGGGAAGATAAGCTGAAAAAATCCTGAGATAGATTTACATGTTTCCTTCCACATTTATCTCTCTCTGAGATAAATCCACCCGGTTGGCATGTGCTTATGATCCTGCTATTTCTTGACTGAGATATCTGTGAGTCATTCAGAAAAGAAAAAGCATGATTGAAAAGTGCTAATTGAAATAAAATATTTGCATACAATAGAGACATGGCACCTGCCTGAGCTATACATTCTTTTAAAAGTAAAATGCAGCCATACACAATTTTACAGACTTCACCTTATTTGTGAAATTTGATGTTCTCACTGATCGTGTCCAATGATTTGTTCACTATGTTTTGGCAATTTGGTCTTGTCTTCCACATTGCTTTTCCAACATGCCTCATCCTGAGGCTGCAAAATTCACTCTGAAAGCTGATGGAGCTTTTTATGTGCCAGTGAAGTCTTACTCAAAGCTGCTCTGAGGTGAGGTTTACTGGCACGTCAAATGCCATGCTCTAGTATAGACAAAGAACAGTGTCTTGTAGATGTCAATATGGTCTCTTGTCACTTCCAGCAATACAAAAGACAAAAACTTCAATGCTGTTTTAAAGCATAGTGAGGTAGACTAAAGTAATATAGTATTTGTTCGTGGGGGCAAGAGGGGAAACTCCCAAACTTGCTGGTTTTATGCAATGAGTTGACTACCACATCCCTGTTTCCTGAATGGTTTACCTTAATGTTCAAGTGAAAAGCAGCTATTATTCCTAGTCCTTTTCTTTGTGTCAGAAGCCAAGAGATAGGTGAAAAACAGGGCTGAGGTTAGTGTTGTGGGTTACAGTACACAAATCAATTGCAATTTTCTGCTTTGATTTATGATCACCATGCCTCATGAGTGCCAAAGCTGCCCTTTAAAATTAATGCCTATACATTATTTTCTAAGAATTGTAGTGGAGAGGCATTAGTAGTCAATAATAAATACAAGAATAAAGGCAAAGGGGATGCCAGCAGAAAATTTAGCAGACTGATTTATTTTCTGAGGGTATCATCCTGCTTGTTCAGAGAAGGGAAAAATAATAAAAAAGTTTAACCAGAGGGTTTCATCCCTTTAAGCTCTCTGCCCCTTGGCCTTTTCCCCCTTACCCCCACATACCCATCGAGACACATGGTTTTTTTCTGATTCATCCCACAGGTTTCTTTCTAGCTAGCCACCCACATCCTTCTGAGGTGGATGAGTTGATTAAGTAGAGCATTTTATGCGAGGAATCGCCTTTAAATTCAGAATACTCACTGCCACATAGAAAACAGCAGTGTTCTCCCTGAAATGATACAACTGGAGAAGATGTAAGGCTCATGGTGTCCTAACTATCAGAACCACATTAAAATCTGAGTGCTAGCAGTCGTGATAATAGATATATTCCATTCCTGTAGCTTCCTACACGGGATGAAGAATTATCACAGTCCACTTTGAGGTACGTAATTATTGCTATCCCCATCTTGCCTGAAATGGAATGTTAAAATTAGGTGTTACTACAGTGGTTTACTGAAAGCTGTTTCTACAGGTTTATTACATCATTCCCAACAAAGCCATCATCAGCTACTGTATTTGTGGATGCTATTAATACCCTGATTTTAAAATTAATCATATGTAGTGCCTGTACATGCACTACAAGTAAGGGTATTAGTGCTCATCTACTAGGGTTCACCCACCTTAGCATTTCAAGGTGGGGTGGATTTTTTTGGTTTTTTGGTTGTAATTTTAATAAATTTAAAGGATTCAGTGGTTTTCTTTCAGGGCAAATACAAACCTCAGACTATTGTATTTATTTAAAGAATGTTTTTAAATGTCAGCTATTCTCAAGAACAAGTAAAAGGAAAAGAATGCTGCTGGTTTTTTGGAGAAAAAAATAGATTGGTTTTGGAATAGTCCTTTCTTTGAGTAAGATTTTGGAGTGAAATTTCACAGAAAATGACCCTATGCATTGGAAGAAAAGGCAATTATTTGCACTGTTCAAAAAAGAAAACTGAAAAAAACCACTGGTGACTTATTTCTTGATGTGCTGTTGCATGTTTATTCATTTTCCCAGTCATTCCTGTTGGAGTACTGGAGCAGGAACTGGGAAGGTGGCGACTGTGGGAGCATGTCTTTTGTCAGTACGTACATAACCATCCAAATTTGCCCCATGAAATTAGCCATCCCAATTTAATTCGTAATGCGCATGCAGTAAAAATGAACAAAAGCCTCAAAATTAATTACATAGAAGTCTGAAGTATGCTGAAAACATTCTAGCTGAAGAGGAGTCGGTGTAGTTTTTGGTTGCTTTATAGCAAACCAGAAAGTAGAACTAAGTGTGTGGAGGTGTAACATTACAAAGAATTGTAAGCGGTTAGTACCCGTGAATATGGACTTACTGAGGAGAGTGAGTCAATGAGGAATAGGTCTGAAGTGATGGCATTTGTTTAGAAGATGTGTTTTTGTAGTACTTTTCTCTAATGGTGCTATCTTTGTGAAGAACATGACTTTAGTATTTTAGGAGTAAACAGTGCACGAATGGGGGCAGACCTTGCTTGCCTGCTGAGAGGGAGTACTTAGCATCTCCTTTGCCACACAGTTGCAGGTGTTGGACTCTGAGCTCTGAACCCCGCTGGGTACTTCAAGGCAGAGGATGTTCCCTAGATAGGTGTGCCCAAGAGAAGAAGTCATGGGGTTTTTTCTGTATGTGTGTGTATGCACATGCATATTTATATCCTTTAAATGGCATGTTCTCATTTGTCTCCTTGAAGTCCTACCTGTTTTGAAAGCTCAGCCACAACTGAAGCATCACAACATAACAAGCTGCAGTGTGTGGTCAGAGCTGAGGTATCTCTTTACTCTTAGGCTGTGATGAATTAAGGGATTTAATTTATAGTAGCTGGCAGTAAAAGAGAGGTAAGATAAGTTGCTTTATCTTACATTTACTGTCGTTTAAGAGTGCTTCTAGATAGCGTTACCTGACTCTATGGAGAAATAGTGACTTGTTTTCTTGCAGTGACTTGGCTGTGTCTGCACCCTTAGCTTTCAAATTAAATGACTGAGTCAGGCATATTTATGGGCAGTCCATCTAATTGGGTTTATGGTCCCATTGATAAGTAATACATGCACATTCATCAAATTAATTTTTTTTTCTTGCAGTATCCCTGTGAAGTAGGGAAGCTCTTTCAACCCCCAGTTAGGTGCAAGGAAGGAGATAGTAATTCCCGTTGGGAGGAGGAGAAAATGTTTTTACTTTTAGAAAATGAAAAATTACAGAGATTTTCATAGAGTAAGAGATAAAAGCTTTTGTTAAACAGTATAGAAAGTGTTTTTTTATGAAGTATGTCATATCTCTATAGATGCTTCATTCACCTGTGTACAGCTTCATCAGAATGACTTACAGGACTTAACCAGCAGTCAGTGTTTTTTCTCATCTTTTTATCGTGAGCGGTGCTACATCAGTTACTAGGATATAGCACGGAAAGCCAACCCAAAATAATGACAAATATAACTTGGAGAACTGGTCAGACAATTGTTGGTAGATAATGAGTGAGGGAGGAAAAAGAGTTACAAAAAATTATCTTTATTAAAAGTTTACAATTTTATAGCAAGTTTTAAATTGTAATTACTTGAATTTGAAAAAATTGGGAAATGATTCTACAAAGGTTCTGCATTTATTCAGTACACTTTATTTCCAGATTAAATGCCCTTAAGGAGAAAAGACCTTCTGTCAAAAATTAGTATATGAAATATTATTTTGTTTCCTCATGGAGGGAGGAGCATTTTTGATACTTCAAAGGTACCTGAGAAACAGTTGTTTGAACTGCTTCTAAGTTTTCTAAAACAATGCCATTTGTCATGAGGAACTGCAGTCTGGGAAGTAATCTTTTTAAGTGATAAATAATAAATGCTGAAAACATACAATTTTTCTCTGGTTGAAAAGGCAAGACTCTGGCGGGAACCGTAAACCTAGGGAGATTTTGCCTTATGCATCTGTAGGAGTTACAAGAGAGTCAGGCAAGGTAGTCATTTGCGAAACATTGGGGTAATTCTAGCTTCTAGGCAATACAAGAGTTGTCAACATTTGGGAGGGTCCATTGTGTTAAGTCATGTTTTGCAGTCTTGTTGGCTAGGAAGGCAGAGAGGAGAAAGTGTTGTCAGCAAAACTGTACCATAGTAGATTATTGCTTTAATTCAATATCTATCTTGCTATCCATTGGAAGTCTATCAAAATGAAAAAGCAGAAAGGTGGTGAAGGTTTGTTGGGTTTTGTGAGGTTTGTTTCTTTTTTCTTTCTTTTTGCTTGTGATGTCTCTATCACTTCTGTGCAGACCATCTTTCTACATGCTCTGAAAGCATCAAGGAAGCAAGGATGAAAGTTTTAAAAGAAGCATCAGACATAAAAAAAACATTGCATATATCTTAATACTATAACTTAGTTGTCATGTTAGAATTTTAAATAACCTGTATGTTTTAAATTCATTTCTTTATATTTGAACATGAGTAAAAATAGTGCTATTTCTTTCAAAGTGACTGCATTCCCTGCATGCATTTTATTCATAGCTCTCTATTCCCCTGGTACATATAAAGCGAAATGAATTGGCTATCTTTTTACATCTCCCTTTGAATGTTCTCTAGTGACTCTGTAAGTTGCCCCTTTTTCTCCTTCTACTAAATAGCATTTAAAGCTTCTGGCACAGCTGGACTTCAGCTTTTAGGGTATTACAGTGTCTCTAGCCATTGAAGCTACAAAATTCGAAACATCAAAACCCATCCAGACTTTGCTGCATACGCCTTGTGCTTAAAAACTTAGGTAAACATATATATTGTTGAAACTATCCCTGAACAAAATCATGCTGAAAAGGAATAAAGAGTCAATGCTTCTTTTTTAAAAGCTTTTCTAATCTCTGTAATTTGAAACTAAAGACTTTGAACAGTGGGTCGGAGATTGTTCTGCAAGATAAACCCCTTGCATCACAGAACCCTGACAACTCCCTAGTTCCATCAAATTAATAACAAATGGATGAGAAGATAAGCAAAACTAATGGGGAGGTTACATTTTTGTGACAAAGGTTTATGGCCATACTGAATCTTATGTTCTGTGATATCCTTTCTCCTTCTCCTCCTCCGCTTTGGTATTTTTTTACTATCAGATCTGAGCATTCCTCTATCTGAAGCTTCTCTTTGGAGAAGATATGATGAATAGCAAGTTGGCCTATGTGCCTCCGAAAAGTTGCTGTGAACAACTTTCCACTCCCCCAGTAGAAATTGCTGATTTTCTACAAGATCAGGCCTCGTTCTTGCACACTGTACATCCACTTTCTACTCATTGGATGGTGCTATGTGTCTGAACATTGAAGCACACTGCTGTAATCCCATCTCCTTGTCTTCTTAAAATTGTGCAATAATTTACTTTGGGAGCAATCTCCAAATGTCATCTGGACCCACTCTTCCCATAAAGCAGGACCAGCTTACAACAGGTGGCTCAGGGCTATGTTTGATTGAGTTTTGAGTACCTCCAAGGGTGGAGATGCCACAGCCTCTCTACAACCTGTTTCAGTGTTAGACTACCCTTGTTGTTAACTTTTTTTTCCTAATATCTAATAGTAATTTTTCATGTTTCAGCTTGTGTCCATTGCCTTTTGACCTGTCTTTGGGCAAGTCTCTTTTAATCTAGTCTGTTAAATTCTCTTAATCCACTAAATTAGCTAGTCAATAAACAGAAGAATAAACAATTTACAAATTGTACATATACAAATTCTCCTCTCTTTGGAGATCTGTTCCAAACCACACCTTTCAATCAATAGTCAACAGCCAAGACAACTGTACAGGATGTAGGAGACTATGTTTTATTAAAACGGAGAATAGATATTCCAATTTAAGGATTGTGGCATCAACATTTTGAAAATAATAGGCAACTGGTAGTTCTTCTATACCTCTCAACTGGTCAGGCATGTACCAGCAGGCTGCTTTAAAGGCAAAGGTGGATGTGATGACCTTGTGAGCTGGATTTACAACTGCACCTGCAGTTTGCCAGGGAGGAGTCACTTTTTAAAGAAACAGTAATGAATCCAACTATCAACCCCTACTAGTCTAACAAATATAAAACTTTAATTACTCAGGGAGTATTTCTCCATGCTCATTCTCTGCTTTGGGTTGATTTTTTTTTTTCTTCTCTCTTTTTCCTCCAACAAAAAGCAAGTAGTAGTTTTTGCTCATAAGAGGAAACAGGAAACCTGTTTTAATAATGCCAAGCTATTTCTCTTTAAAGATTATTTCAGAGAGTTTACATCAAGAAAAACTTACCCAAGCCAAACCATGAGAAGTTGCCATATGAAAATACACTATGGAGTATGTTAGGGGGCCTCTTGCCCCTAATCCTTGAGTATTTCAGCTGCACAAAGAAAGTTGCTGCCTCTTACAGAAGACTCTGCTGCAGGGTAGTTCAATTGCAAGATATTTGGGGACTTCAGGCAGTCTAGCAGGACTCTTATTGTATCTCATGTGGGCAATAGCAGTATGACTTAGCTGTTCATGAACTTTTTAGTGCTCATGGAGCTGAAAGGTAATAGCTGCTTTTGGATTCTGCATTGCCTGGCCCTTGGGGATGTAGTGAAAGGTGATGCATGGTTTTGCTGCTGCTGCTATCCTGACTAATTTTTTCAGACTTAGAAGTATGTGCTTCTGTTGTGAGGCTTCTGCTTCATCCCACCCCCATTTTCCCCACACACGTGTCCCAGATCTCAATATACTTGGAGAAATGAATGGTGGGGAGCCATGAATGAACTCAACTCTGCTTCATCCCTCATTTGTGTTCCTTTTGAGGATGCAAAGGCATATGTGTTTGTTTGGGGCAATGAACATGTTTACATTCAAGCTCCTCTTTCTTGTGTCTAATGAAAACCACTTTGAGGTTTCTTGTCTAAGACTGAGCTGGTCTGTGAAGCAGTCTGTTGTGGTTTATGGCAGGTTATAGAACATGAAGATCATGAAGATGCCTAAACAGCAAACAGCTTATTTTTGCACTTTGGTTTGGGTCTTCGCATTTAAACGTGAGCATGAAATACTGGCCTGCTGATTTCAAAACCAAACTTTTAACCACTTCAAGAAGTCTCTCTAGTCACTCAGCCTGCAGTCCATAGTATGATAGAGCTGCAGTGGAAGTCAGCCACTGGGGCCTCAGCATAAGCACTGGCAGAGAAGCACATCTTCTATTGATCAACTGCACTAAAAAACTAAAAACATGAGTTTTAGGAAAAAATGTTGACTTCTGCTTCCACTTATAAAATTTTTCCTTGCTAATTCTCTGCTTATAATCATGTTGTCAGATTACTCTATTTTTATACAGATCATGTTTTTGTTTTATTAATGAGAGAACAGGGAAAGAAATAGGAAGGAAGATAAATCTACAAAGGCATATTCCTTTTATCCAGAATTACAGTAATTTTTTTAGTCAATTTCTATTTAGCTAAAAAGTTGAATAGGGCTTTAAGATATCAACAGTGTTGCTTAATAATAAGCAGTTCAGAACTATTGAATTGATTATTTTTCTATATAACAAAAAACGTATAGTTATTTGGGGGGGGGTCGTATCTTTCAACTACTACTTTTATTGGATGAGAAGGCAAACTAGTTAAGCATTCATTATGAGTTAAGGGGTTGGGGGAAGAGGAATTGTCATATTCACCTAGAAGGTTACCTGACATTTTTGTAGATACACAGGTTCTTCCCCATCCCCTTGACATCACCTAGCTTCCCCCAAATTCTTCAGATTTCCTAAAATCCCTAGGATATTTTTTTTCCTAGTGTGTTAGGACTTTATAGAAGTGTTTGGCCCATACTCTTTGTTAGATTTAGCAACTGGAATGTTATGCTTTACGTGCCTGTTCCTAGGGGTTGAGCAGTTTGTTTACTGAGATGATATAAGTGATCCCAGTGGTTTTTATTGGCAGTGGAAGGCACACTGAATATTCAAAGCAAACAGAATTGAATTTAAAGAACACAAAAAGGTAACTGCCATGAAACTTGTGAGACTTGAAACATTTCTGAGCAGTTTTTCCACTTTGTGACTTGCTTCTCAGGTGTAAACCTTTCTCAATGCTATAAAGAGACTTGATATACAAAGAGACCTGATATGTATCTTCTACTCTGCTAAATCTAAAGAACCTACTATAAGTTTTTTAAAGAGAGCAAAGATGCTTACTTTAATGTTATAGTTAGATTAGCCACTTTTGCTTTTACAGTAAAAGAATAATAATCTACATTTATAGTAGCCTGTTTCCTGCTGGGGCTCCACATAAGCTTCCCTCTTATAATACCAGCATTCCAGAAATCCCATCTTCTGAAGCTGAGAAGGTTGTAAGAAGAAGATGAAATTTCAAATTGTTATTTGTGTTACTTAGGTAGAGCATTGAAGTATATTCTTCTGGGACACACTATTTTTTGTTGAAAGCTAATAGTTAATATGATTGCGGCCCATCTGTTGGATTGTTCCAAGTGACAAAACAGAGGTGACGTATCTCACAAAGCCAAACCTCTGTGTGTACTAAATTGATAGTTATTTTCAGAATATCACCACTGTTGACAACGCATTGGTCAGAAGCAAGTATTAAGTCTGCAAGCTTGTATATAGTACTTATAGATGTGATAGGAATATGTTCTTGTGGAGGGTAAGACCCAGATGTTTTCATTTAGATAGTTTTCAGTAAGCTTTTGTTAAAGACCTTGCTAAGCTTGGTTTTGAATGATCAGTTGGGAAACATCATATTTAAAACATTGCTCTATTAAATTCAAATCTCTTGTAGAGATTGAATCTGGTGATTATTAAGAAAGAAAGAAATGGGAGGAAGAACAAGAGTTCAGATTCAAAAGGTAGAAACCAGTTCACAAAACTCATTGTAATTCTTGGAGCCATGTGAAAGAGACAATGTGGTTCAGTGTATTTGTATTGTGTCCTGTCATTCCAGGAAAGTTATAACTAATGAAAATGCTTTTCTCAAGAAAATTTTATCATCCTATGGGTAAGCCTTGCTTTGCACATTTTTACTTGCCCAAGAATGTATTTGAAATGTTCTATATTAGGTAAGAATCCAGCAGTGAATATACTCAGTATAGAGAAGTCCATGTACGTAAGGAGTCAGACTCCTTTTTAGTATTATTTGAGGCAGTTCTGCAAGGTGTTCAGGACCTGAAAACCTGAAACTGAAGTACTTTTGACCAAGGATTTAAGTGTCGTCTTATCATTCTATCCACTTCTAATGACACACTATTATTGCTACCTATCGAATGGAATAGACAGACACATCTTAAGCCTATACATTCACAGTATCTCCAGAGATCAACGATGACAACTGCAAAAGCATTATGTCTCCATTGCATATGGGAAAGGAGTGCCAATATCACCCAGACTAGCATGTTCTAAGTAGACGACTTCTGTTTTGTTGGTGTCATGCTTTCCCTTTGTCACTAAGTCTTTCCAAAGGTGATGAAAAAGTATTGGATCCATGCCTTGAATACTCTTTAAGAAAACTTCCAAGTTTAAAGTTTCTGCTAGGCAAAGAAGCTTCTTTTCCCTACTCCAGTCATTACAAAAAAACTCCTGGTGGTGTCTTCAAAAAAAGTTGTTAGTTGAATATCTTTCTTTACACAGTTGACTGTAACTGATAGTTTTGGATTTTTGAGGTTAGAATGGAGCATCTATCTTAGGTAGCTAAACTTAAAAACTATTGTGTATATAGTCTCTCCAAAGCATGATCAAGACCATCTCCATTAGGCTTTCTGCTCTGACTCACCACTGGCTTTATTGCTGTACAGGGCTTCCTAATTCAGGCGTGTAAGATAGTTGTCATAAATTAGGCTGTTTGAAAACTCTCCTCTGTAGGTATTACCTAAGCTCTTTTTTCCACTGGATTAACGTCTAATCTTTCAGCAAGAATGGCTAGTTTTTAGTCTTCATACACCTGCCTTTACAACCATTTCCATTAAGTTTTTGCTCTCAGTCTCACTGAGCTCAGTGCACCAGCAAAAATTACTTCTATGAGTAGCATCTATTGAATCTGTTTCTGTATTTGGTATCTATAACTCGACCCTGGTCATTTTTTTTGGTTTGGTTTTGTTTTTTTTTTTATGCTTGCATGTCATAGCTCTCTTGCACATCCCTCCTAATGACATCCCTGCATTATTTTCTTTTTTACTGAAGACTGCCTGCTGGTCCTGCACAAAATAAGGTGTATAAGGAAAGGGAAGTAATGTATTAATGGATAACTCAGCAGCTTTTTCCACTCTGCCCTGCATTATGTGTAACTACTTAATAAGTCCAGTATTTTATAAAACTCTTTTACGCTGTTAACTTTGAATTAGAATCAAATTAAAATCCAGTGTCCATTTATCTGTATTTGCCATGGTACTGCCCCTACACTGCACAGTGTCTTAACAATCCAGCATTTTTGGTGTTGGAGGTTTTAGTGGATAAAGCCATTTTTTATTTTCACAAATACCATTCTGGTCTAACCTGCACTCCAAAATGAAATTAGTTTAGTGGTCCGAGTCCTGTCCCCAGTGAACAATAGCCTGCATTACAAAACCACCAAACAGGCACAAAGCTGGTGGTTTCTGCTCAGGGACACTCAGACCCAGCCAGAGTGGAGGCACAATTACCCCACACTCCAGGGAGTGATTTTTCTAGGTGAAGATTGAGATCATTCATAAGGCAATAGGGAAAAGCATCTCTTGCGTAACTGGTCTCTGCATCAGCCAGGGAGAGCAGTTCTCAGTGCTGCTGCTGCAGGCTCATTGCTCACTGTGGTTAAGAGGTTTTATAATCTGGGATCTCTGAATTGAGACCACCTCAGTTACATGTACAGTTTACTTTGTAGTAGAATATGTAAGCAAAGATTTGACTTTTGGGGTGATTTTTTTAGCAGGTTATTTGTTGGAAACTGTACCTTAAAGTAGGTAAATTCCTGATTCTGCTGCAATTAGTAAGTGATTTGCCTTTAGTTAGAGAGCTGGGATCTTACAGTGAATATGTGAAGGTACTAGCCTTACAGTAAATATACTAATTTATTTTCATTAGTGCATTATTGATTGTATCACCTATTCATTAAAATGTTTTCCCAAGATTTACTCTGACAGCAAAGCTGAGAGACCTTAAGTGGCTGTCATCTTTGTGCCAAATGGATTAAAACAAAAAATGCTCAGCACTTCTCAGTAGATCAGTGCTCAATTTCAGCTGGGTCATACCAGGTTAACAAGCCAAAGTATCAGGTTTCTTTTTTTTTCTTTTGGTTTAAAAAAAAAAAAAAAAAAAACTAGTAAAGTTTGGTTTTGTTCATACCATTAGCTATTTCAGATCAAAACTATGTGAGATCATTTTTATTTTGGAGCGCAGTAACACAATTTAGATTATTTCATACCTGTATTAAATTAACCATAAGTGCAAATTCAAATTAATCTAATTATATTTATTTCGTCTGCTGTGTAAATAAGCCTTAAACCTCTAGTGTTTACTGAATAGGAAAAGTGGTTTAAAAGTAGAAATGGA
>JANZLP010000024.1:15179971-15193855 GCA_026930925.1 Chelictinia riocourii
ATTATGACATAAGGACTCCAAGTATAGAGATTAATATTTCTTTTTTTAAATTATCTTTGTAAAATCCTAAGTGCTAATTAAAAAGTGTAAAGACAGTCTTTGTAGAACATGAATAGTGAATTATTGATAAGAGCAGATTTACAGAGCAAAACCAGAGATACAATCATAGCTTATCAGGTGACCTCTACGTTTTACCTTACATTTTACTTATGCCAAAATTTTTTTCACTGAACTTGCAATACAGTGATTTAAGAGAATCCATGAGGTGAAAATGGAAATTTCTGTTACTCTTACAAAATAGAAAGTCTTTCTGAGGTGCAGTTACTATCTTGTGGTAATTGAATAAATATTACTCCTCCTGAGTAGTTCCAATTAAATGTTTGGGCTTTTTTAATTACAATATCACTTGGCAAAATCCCAATTTATTTCAGTAATTCTTTCTTGTTTCTTGAGATTTCTACAGTGTCTATTTCTGCAAGTCCATCATAAATATTATTTATTCTTTTAAAATTATCTATAAAGTTGTTCCATAATTCAGAATATTACACATGTCAAAAGAGAGTGCTAATGTATAATTCTTGCAAAATCATATGAGGCATACTCTATTTGATTGCATTATGCTGTCCATTACATAAACTCACGAGATCTTTCCTGAAGACAGAAATCTCTTAAGATAAACTTACTACACATTAAAGAAAACTACTGAACACAAAAAATTATTTCTGCAGATATTTGCCTCTAACATATGTCTGTGTCTGAATCTACAAATAGATGGATGGATACACACACATATGTTCATTCGCACACACGCATAGCCTCATACAGTCATATAGCTTATACATATTTATATAAACAAATTTACATACCGCACCTTTTGTAAATCTTAAAACCAGCAATACGTACTTTGTGGCTCATTATCAGATGTTAATTCCCTTAATATTTTTCCAAATGAGAATTACATTGAAAATAATGAGCCGCACTTAGGTAAAAAGTTTGCAAAGTATAAAATTGGCAAAATGTCACTGATTGGTTGGAAATGCCCTTTCACCTTATTGTGTCTGACCTGCTACTTAATTAATCTGTTCTCGTCTGAGAGCAGACAGTGTTAGAGATAGGCAGCCCAGCGAGCAAAGTCTACAGCACTTTGAATGTTGAAAAGATATTCAGCTTTTTCTAGAAAATAATTCCACTTAGCTGCACTTATAAGTTTTCCTCTTTACTATGTCAATCTGTACCTTCTCTGATTTCTTCTTCTGGCAAATATTTACATATAAGAGTCCTGGACATCTACTTCTCCATTTTCAGCTTTATCTATTCTAATTACCTAGGCTAGTACTGTAAAGTTTGCATCTGGTTTCCATACCTGCTTTCTGTGTTCTGAAATCATTTCTCAGAGACATGCGGTGGGCATTCAGGTAGTCCAGATAAGGGTTTATAGTGACAAAATATTGACTGGATTTGGTATTCACTTATGAAGGATGACGTTAGTGCCACAAAAATCCCTGTGATGTACAGGGAATAGTTAATTAATTAAAGGACCTGCTAATTGCTACTTGAGGTACTGTGCAGAGATGATGAAGAGTGCTTGGTACAAGGTTAGGTTCTCAGTTTTGAGTGAACATTTTCATTTAAAAGATTTCTTTAAAGTACATCCTAATTTTTTTAATGTTTTTTTCAGGTTACTGTATCTAGTTCAGACTCAAGTGTTCAATTGAGCTTCAATTAATTATAATATATAGTCAGGGTTCTTTAGCTGGGATAGATTGATGGAGAAGCTTTGTTTCATTTGGTGCAGGTGGCACTGTTTAATAAGCACAGGAGAGAGTGAATAATGTAGTGTTTGCAAAGAGAAATAAATGCAAAATAGAGAGGTGCAATTAGATCAGCTCAGAGAAATAAAGGATAAATATTAAATGGTCAGATATCTTGCAAATATAAAATAAAATAGTAATAAGTATCTCACTGAAAGCTGCCGTTTTAATTTATGAATATCTTAAAGCACTGCTTTAAAATAAATTTAGTGAGCAAGTCTGCTGCCTTCATTAGGCAGGCACATCTCTATCTGGAAAACACCAGACTTCTAATTTTCAAACTTTCCACGTTATTTTTCTTATACTGAATTATAAACAGGATTCTAAATTTAAAAAATAAATACAGGGACTTCGGAAATAATTTTCTAAATTGTATTATAAAATACCTTAACCTTTGGCATTCTTTTCTTTAATTGGAGCTATGTTCTAGTGGAGAAAAATCACCCTATGGAAAATTAACCTGTGAAAACTTGTAAATCATTATCAATAGTTTACTAGCAAACGAGGGGCCGTATGCCTCTCATGCATGCACTAAAGATAAAATAAAGTTGCAGAACATTACTGAAAAGAGCAACAAAACTGTAGATTGAAAAAGTAAAGCCCCTGAGAATGAAAATCTTCTCATTACACACAAAAAATAAAAACAAGTATATACTCCTGAAAATAACAAATAAGAAAAAGAGGAGAAATGTTAATTGACTTAAAAAAAAAAAAGTATCTGGTAGCTAAGAGGATAGTCCTGTAAGCTACTTAACAAAAGAATGTGAACGTATTAGGCATTTCAGCAACACTTCTGCATCTAAAAATTTCAGCTGTAGACAGATTTTCCACAGACGATTCCCCCCTACTGCTAACCTCTTAAATATACCTATAAAATACAAAATGTTCCCAATCACCTCCAATAAAGGAAGCTTCCTTACATTAAATGCATCTAATATTTGTGTTACAAATCTGAAGTGCTTTCTGATGTGGTTAAATTCACAAAGAAATGTGGTTGTAGAACAGAAAGGAATGTATCGAGCACATCACTCTGAATATTTGCAGATGGATACAGAGCTGTGGAAGTTTACTTATAAAATATGGAATTAATCATATTCTTAGCCTCTGATTATTCAAAGGAGGCAATGCTATTGGACTCTTTCTCTACAAACCTTATTTTTGTTATGTAGCCGTGTTTACCAAATCCATGATATACCCAATCAGGGCAGCCTCCCAAACCTCCAGGATTGGTTGATACTGAACTTGTAAAATGTTTATGAGTGAGTGTTTGCCTGGTAATGTAGCCCTGGGTGCCCTGCTGTTAGCATGGAATTACTGGTACTATTACACACAGAAGGGGTTTGGAAGGCAGAGAGAAGGGGAGCTGGGTAGCCACAGGGAACTTTCTGATCTAAACTCTTAATGTGCATTTAGACAAAAGTAGTTTTCACCCCCAAAAAATACCTTCCCCACTTTGTTTAAAAAAAAAATCTGTCCATTTGCACAAAAAGAGAGTTCCTACAAAGAATCTTCTTACACTTCTTTGAGCTCCAACTGTAGAGCAAAAAGATTAGTCTGTAGTAAATACATTCAAAAAATTAAGAAACAGCTACACTACTGGATGCAGAAAGAGACAGTTTTGCAATCTTTGCCATATTCTGTGCATTACATTTACTGAATTTCTAGTAATTAACGCTTCGCGTTTTGTAAAAATTATTCTATTTAAATTAGTTTCTATGGTAGATGCTCAAGTCAGGCAGTCGGATCTAAACACACCACCAAAAAACCTGTATTCCCCAAAATAAAACTCTGAAGCTATCTTAAATATACAGCTACTGACCTTCAGAATCATATTTTTTTTACCAATTCACTGTAATAAAAGTGAACATTTTGTCATCACTTTGGGAAACTGTGCCAAACACCTTAAAACACATGTCACATGCCAACTTTACTTCATTTTTCTCCTCAGGGAATAGATACATCTGGAATCATAATCACAGATAAAAACCTTGACAAAATTGCACATGAGCCCAGCCCTTCTCTCCAACACCTACCTTTTCATAACATTTAATACAATATTAATATCGGTTACTAAAAAGGCTTCCAACCTTTACATTTCTGACATAACATGTTCAAACCCATATTTCACACTTCTTGTTCTGTTTTAAGTTCAGTGGATTTAACAGGACTCTGGAGAGAAGATCATGTGGTCGAAGATTTCCCTCCCTCTTTGACACCCGTAGAGGCAGTTTTGGAATTGTTTAAATAGCTGTGGCTATATAAACTGAAATATGTAAGATCATGGGCATCTTATTTCCCTCTCACATCTATAGATACGTGCTTGGTTTTTTATCCGAAATCTATTGCTTGTACCAGTGACAAACAATTTCAACACAACATCTGGGCAAAACATTCTGAATATTTTCCTTTTAAACTGCCTTATTTACCTTTCCTGCGTATTCCTGGTTTACCAGACAAATACAATTAGCTAATATTATATAATAATATTATTTGGTCTTTTTTATCTATGATTGACAGTTTTTCAAATCAAAATAAAACACATTCTCAGTCGATCATCTTCTTGAACGTGCGCTACTGTTTTAAGCTCGGTTTGCTTCTGAGACAGCTAGAGATCTTACTCAACCAGGGGTAAATGGTGAAATTATAGATCCAACAGATTCCATACTCTCCCCCAAATGCTTGGCTTGGGTAGTATTTAATAGCTAATTCCTGGACCGATAGTTTTGCTGCACGCTTTTATAAAACATTCATCAGCTGGTATTGCAAAGAAATGGAATTTGAGAACTTTGCAAATTTTCATTTATTATTGTGTTTGTAATTAATACCATGCTGGAAGTACCTCAGGCAGCTCACTGTATGGCTTTGTTCATGTCAGAATGGTGATAGCAACCTCTTTTTGTTACATATTTAACAGCTTTGAGAGACATTTTTTTAAACAGCAAATGTACTAGACAGCTTTAAAGCAAAGGACATTAAATAGGTTGCCAATTATTCATTCAGCAGCTCTGTGTGCGTCAAAAAAATGCATACCACCAAATTTTCCTGAGACAAACCACTTAAATTTCCTGTGACTCATACACCATTTTTGCACTAACTGGATAAGGATAGCAATCATTTAGAAAAAGAAGCATATAGGAAATGTTTCTTGCCCTAGAATACTGAAAAATATTCTTGAAAAATATGTTCATTTATAGTTAGGGGACAGCATTTGTGTCAAGAAATGTCCTATTTTTAAACCGAATAGTGTTTCTTAGTAAGATCGTTTCATTATTTTCTTTCACTTAAAATGAACTGAAGTGTCTAACTGGGTATATAAGAAGTGCAAAAAGTGAAACATGTATGGAGTGATAATTTCCCTGAATCACTTCAAGTCGGCCCATAGAGCAACCGAGTCTGAAGCGTGCTAGTCTGTCTCCGGCAACTCGGGGAGAGGAAGAGCTGAGCCGAGCTCCACTTGCTGACAAGAAGCAAACTGTCTCACATTTTAGGAGAGCAACATCATTGCCTATAAAAATGAAGAAGAGACAAAATAAATAAAACCAGTTAATGTTGTAGTTAACTTGCAAATCAAGTAAATCTGTTGGTACAGTATTTTAGAAATAAACGATAACAGCATCACACCAAACACACATTTCTGAGCATAGAAGCGTTCTGATTTTGATTTAATGGTATATCAGCGTCAACTATTGCTTCCTTTGCTGGTACACACTTCCTGATGCCTACTGTGAAGGGTGCCCATATTTACAACTGAGTAAGATGATTAATTACACCTTGTCAATCACGGTGCATGAAGACATAACACCACAGCAGACAATGAAGAAGATGCCTGAAGCTACAATTACATTTTAATTCATAGTTTATTGTATGTTCCCATATATTGCAGTCTAATAACCGTAGGGGCATCGAAAACATATGAGATATCAATCACTCTGCCCCCTGGTCTTTCATGTTTATATTATTCCACAGCCTTTAAATTACCATAAGTAGTTACTTATTTTCTAAGCTTTCTTCTCTTCTCTCTTACCTTTTGCTTCCATTTATCTTTTATTCTTAGTACCTTTATCCAACAGCTATAAGTATTTGATGGAAGTTTGTAGCTCACTTAAAATCTGTAACAGACAACCTGAAACCCAGCAATTAGCAAAGACAGCTTAGACTTGTGTTCCTTTGTTGAAGGAGGCGTTGAATCTTTTGTTCTGATTTAGTCACGGTAGCTGGGTGGAAGCTGGTACCTCATTATGTGGTTGGTCTGTTTGTCTGGTAGGTAGCAGATGGTACTGGAGATGACGTTACCAAGAGAGGCAGGGTAGAGAAACTCAAGACCTGTGATTTGTTCACCTGTCACCTATAACAAAATACAGGTTAAAAGACTTTATTATTAGCTGCACCATTTTTTTAATGAAAAAAATCATTTCAAATGAGTCCGCGGGTGATTCTAAAGCTTATTTTGCTATAGCAATTTCTCTGTTGCTCATTATTCAAGAATACCCTGGGTTTTATTCTGAACAATGTAAATGTCATTCATGTGTCAGTGTGTACATTAGCAGCTTTGTGTTTACATTCTGTTACTCTCCTTGTGTTTTGGTAGCAAGGGTTGGATGTCTTCTTGTGTTTGTATATCCATTAAGAAGATAATCAGAGATAGCCCGTGAACCGGAGGTCATGCCATACCTTAAGAAATAATGATGGCTTTGGAAAAGTAAGGATTTCAGGAATACTACAGACATAGTTGCTACTACTCTTACTGAAAATACGGTCATTAGCTTCAGTGTGACCAGGACTGGGACCCTGAGATTAACTAGAACTGTTCTTATTTATACAAATGTCTGTTAGGTTGCTCACTGTTTATTTGAATGGGATTTTTATTTAAAAGGGACTCTAAGACACGTCTGTTCCTATTAAAGTCCTATTTCCTCCTCTTCTTTCTCTTCTTTCTCTTCTTCTTCCTTACACTATGAATTTACGACGGGAGTAAGTGGTGGCCTGTTTCTCCTTCCTTGTCCTCACATTGATCTCTACACACCGGGAGGCGTGCACACCATTGGCAGCAGCTGGCCACCTGACTATTTAAATGCAGCCTCGGAGCAGGGAGCGGCAGGCGGCTGCATACCATGGGGTAGCTCTCTGGCAGGAGGCCTCCTCCTGCTCCACTCAGACATGTCAGGACAGCAGCTTGAAATGCTTTGTGAAAATACGAAGGGAAATGAAAAGCTTCTCCCACTGCTTTTCAAACGCTGCAGTAGAGATGTCTCCAAAAGGTGGTACCAAGAATTACCCCAATGCCATTCATGTTCAAAAGTGCAAGGGGTGCAGCAGGCGTGCTCCCTTGGCAGCTGTGTGGATATCCCAGAGCTTCACACCCTAAAAGGCAGAAAAATTAGTATCTCAGGAGGTGTTCCACCTTACTGAAAGTTAGGAATGGCAAGTAGAAGAATGGAGAGGGATTTTCTTGCTCCTGAATATTTTGTTAAAGATACTATGCCGTATGGCAGCAGCTTATTGTAAAGTTGAATGAAAGCCTGTGTGTACCTAAAGGAGTGGAACAAGAATTCATGAGATAATATTGTTAACATAATCTCTGTCAGAACAATGATTTTCTGAGTTACCCATGACATGAGATGAACCTCCCCAGAGACAACCATGGGAATTTTTTTCTCCTTTGCTTCCTTCACATAAGGAGGTCACCAAAGTCAAGAGTACTTCTTTGCACAAAGAGAGCAAAACTTAGCGTCTGTGGAAACAAAACTGAAAATATGAGTCCCATAGCCTTGAATAGCAGTGGCTTTCTTGTTCAGGTGTGAAGTTCTTATTTTACTCCTTTTTTTAATTTAGTTTTTATCTAATAAATACTATCGATTAATTGCCAGGAGTCTCATGCCTTTTTTTCTTTCTTCTTTTAAATTGAAAATAAAGCTATTATATATTTCCCTGGTACTTCCCCTTTTACTCCTTCTGAGCTGAGAGGTACAAAGTCATTCCCATCCTTGGGTTCAGAAAGCATTGTGTAGCATCATCGCAGAGTGCAAAATCACTGGATGGAAGAGTAGGTGTTTATGTTCTCAAATGGAAGGAGGGATTTCCAATAATATTCATTACTACACCCCCAATAAAAATTATTGAGATTATGTTTAATGTTTATTAAAAGAGAGTAGAAGTGTAATTCTTTTGCAAATCTCTGTTACAGAGCATATCTGCTCATTTAAAGGCATCCTGATGAATGTTTGCATTTGTAAACCTTATATGAATTTGAGGCATGGCTAGCAGGATGTCAGATCAATGAAATTTTTAGCTTATGTTGATAGCTGGCAAGAGACAGAATTCTATCTGCATAATTCAAGACTAATGAGAAGTTACATGAGCATTTTCTTTCAGCCAGCTCTCTGAAAAGTCCATGAATAAGAAAAGCTTTACACAGCATAACGAAATAGTGCTGTATAAAAAATGAGATGGCATCCTATTTTAGAAGCAATACGTGACATAATAAATAAAATGAAAAGGTTATTTCAAAATGGGGAAGCAGATGCAGTGTATGTGAAGGAAAGCTATGAACAGTAGAAATAGTATTGCACAGGTTAGATGCTTTCTCCAGAAGGAGGACAAGTAATGTGCTTTTTGCTTCATTTATGTATTCTTCATATGCCACAAAACATTGTAGTCATGTCTGCTTTCTTCTGAGGTTTTGAGGTATTAAGTCATGACAGCAGTTGTGGCTTGCTGAGAATCTATCATCTACTGTGTGTTTTACTTCTGTGTCTGATTAAATCCAGGACAATCCATTGTAACATAAACTTTTGGGTTAATTTTGGTGATGTATTTGCAGTTTCTCACTTTGAGAAGAGATTACTCTATTGCCCTTTTGATTGTAGTGGTTTAGGGATCTGTTCGGTGTAAAGCCTGAAAAAAATCACAGAGGTATATCAAACATGGTCACATACAGGGAGCTCTTCACACATACATCCCTAGTCTGGGGAAGCTGTGTCTGTAGGTCTTCTCTGTGTAAATGAAGAGACATATGTTCTTCTAGTCGAGTTTCCAGCTCTGAAACACACCATGAAAATGCCTGGTTTCATCTCCTGTGTAGCTTTGTGAGTGGTCTCTTACCTTCTGACTCCAAAGTGACTTTTTCAGGAGGTCTGACCCAGAGAGATCTCTCTTATTTCCTCTACTTAGCCTTTTTATGTGTGAAAGAAAGAAGCTGATAAACACTGTGCACTTGAGTATGTGTGTATGTAGAGAGAGGAGGAACAGCTCCTACTGACTGCTTAAATGCCACTTACACTTTTGAAATTGCTAGGACTCAAAAAAGTTTTGGACTGGCCACCTTCACAGGAATGAATTTCATCCATGGAGATCTCTAGCAGTTTAGGAGTTAAATGCTTTGCTTTCCCAGAGAATAGAATTTCCTCCTCCCTCATGTCTAATTGAAGGGTACATATCTACGATCTACTTTGAACAGATTTTGCATTTGCTGCACCCAATGTAATGTGTCAGATTAAAGCCTAAATGATATTAATTGTCATTTTGACGGATATTTACGTAATACACCTGTGATTTGTCCATGCTGCAACATCAAAGAACAATGTAGTCTATTGTCAATCTTGTATTTTTTTTCCTTCTGGAAGACCAATTCATTGTTCAAGAGTAAATATGAAGTATCTTTCAGTAGGTTTGCACTGGCATGTTTCCTGCCCAATTGTGGTCTGACTAACAATAGAACCAACCTATGCTGATTTTGTAATGGCGATTCCAAAATGATCAGCAATCACTTTGAAGCACGTGTTTTCTGATAAGCAAGTTCCAAATTCTCACCATCCTGCTATGAAACGGTCCTTTTACATTTCGCAGCATGTGGAATCTGACTCAGCTTTGCATTATGCTCTTCAGTTTTCCCTTGATGTAACCGCCATTGACTTAATTACACTGGCGTGAAGATGGAATGGGGAAATAGTGAATCACACCCACTAACAAGTCCATCATGAAAATATGGGAGTTGTCCTTTTGTCTTCAAGGTTTCTCAGAGGGACTACTCACCAGATTGGGGTGACTCTGCTAGACTCTTTGCTATTTTTAGGAACTTGCAAGAAAACTGAAGTGTATTCACTCTGCAAAAAGCAGATATGCATCAGAAGTCTGTAACTAGAAAAAGGAAATTACAAACTAGGAACTTGATATCATTGATAAGGCAGGACATGGTACTTCAATCAAAGACAGTATTGAATATAATTCTGACAATATTTTTGGCCAGCATACAGCATACGCTGTACAGTTACTTATAGAAGAGATGAGGAAGAGAGAAAATAAGCCAGGGTGGTAAGTTAGGGCCATACTAAAATACAGTGGAGGAAATGCAAAAAATAAATGTATTTTAACCATCAAAGTGCTAGGAGAAACTACAGTTCCTGTACTGCAAGGGTCATGAGATCTTGAGGCTTCAGAAAGATCTGGGATCGTGGCATTCTTGAAGCAGGGGCTGAAGCATGAATCCAGGAGGAGAGTGCAGCAGAGTATGAGGTGCCCTTACCAGCTGTGGGATCTCTAAGGGCTGTTTGGAGGCCTGAGTTTTCTCTGAGATATGTAAAATGATTCTCCATACCCCATGTTTAACAGGCAGGGTTTAACCTTTAACTGGCATGATTTCAGTTATATCAACAAAAGATCTCAGTCTTCTGCCACAAACAAACAACTCTAAATTAACTGGTCTGAATAATTGAACAGGGCTTTGTTTGTTTGTTTATTTCAATTACTGTTTGTGGTAGCAGTGGGTGGAAATGAAATCTTGCCGCTGCTTTCTGCCGTCTATCAGATTTGGAGCTTTGTTCCTCTCTGAACCTTTGTATTGCATGCCATTCTTCATCGTATTTATCCACTACTTCTTGAATCTCCCTTTATTTTCATTCCTGAGGATCTAGTGTATCACACTGGGCATTACAGTACTCTTGATCCAAGAACTCTATTGGCTTTTTCAAATCTTCTGTGAGATTAGTACTTTTTTTTCCTAGCCTTTCCTTTATTAGTTAATTCTTTTTCCTACATTTTTGTGTCCTTTATATTCCTCTGAATGATTTTTTGCAGGCAATGTCTTTTCATTTTCATCATATTCCAGCATACTGACCTCTATAACATTATTGGCAGGTCATGTTGGTTGTTCTCAAGATGTCCTTTGTTTAGAAGTCCTCTGATTTTCTCGAAGTGCTACATTTACATGTACTGTTGTGACTACAACTATCTTTTATTTTAAATGTCATTGTCACCATGCAAAAATTATTATATAAAACATCACATGAGCCTGGCTCTTCAGTTTATCTTGCCATGCAACTCTTCCAGGGTTTACTGTTTCGCTCCCATGGCATCAGCATCAGGTATTTGTTCTTTTGCTTTGCCCTCTCACTTTGCATAACCTAGTGATTTCTTTGCTGTATATTTTGAATTCCTGCATTATTTCTGTGAGCACCCCAGCCTACTAGAAAGCCCTCTGCTCCATGCTCCTGCGCATGTTTTACCCTGCAAGGTCAATATGCTGTTCCCAGTTCTGCTTGTTGTTGCACTGATGGAGGCGTAGTCCTTCCACCTTTTTCCTCGTTCCTAGGTAATAAATGTAGCCCTCGTTTACATAGGTAACAACTGAGCTTTAAGCCTCTGTTCCACTTTCCATTCTTAATTTGGTTTCTGTGACCTAGTATTTGTCCCATGCGCAGCCATCACCTCATGGCTCTGGAGCTGAGTCAAGGTCCAGCTTGACTCTTGGGAGTTTTCCTAGTTTTCAGTATTGCTGCTGAGGTTTTATTCTGGATGTCGTTTCATTGGTTCAATGTAGGAGTCTGCAAGAGCTGGAAGTGTTCCTGCAGCTACCCAAAGCCACGAAGGAGTTAGGCAGCCAGGCCAGCTGCCTATAAAACACCTGCCCAGTTGATGCCTATGGTATAGAGCTGCTTCATGACCCTGCCTCATCCCAGGCTGTTGCTGTATATTTAACAGTTGGCACTGCATGTGTGCATGTGTGTGCCTATCTGAGAGGCAAAACCAGACTGTTAAAGACTGTTTCATCAACTCTTGTTGGCTGAAAGTGTGAATAAGCCTTGTTTAAGATGGGTGTCCAGGCTGTTTACGTTGGCTTTTGAACTACAGCCAAATTGAATTTCTGAGGAGGTTGCTATTGCTTTCTAAAGATGCAACCCTCTATCTTTGTTCATCAGCTCGAAGGTATTTACTAATCATTGCCTGTGTTTGGCAGAAGAACAACAAGTAAAATAGGAGCTTTGTATTTTACATAGTCTTGGTAAATGTGTATTAAAATACAACATCCTTTTATTTGAACAATATTCATAAGAGTGAATATTAATTCTTATTAATGTTAGAATATTACTGTTTTGCTTTATGCCTTAGGAGATGACAGTCTCTGTGGTAACATTAATTAATATGTAGCTTGGCTGTGTAGGCAGAAAGCAAATAATCTCCTAGCAGATTATTCAACATTAGCATAGAGTCTTCCACCTTGCACTGTACTTTCAAAGCACTTCTCATCCACTCTACTGCAACCTTGCACTAACCTTATGTTAACAAATTTATAGCTTGGAAATTATTCTGCTGACATCAATGGTGTTACACCATGCAAAACCTGTTTAAAATTAGATCCGAGGTATTTCATTTTTTAAATTTTAAAATGCGTTCTAAATAGCATTCACATTCTTCAGTAATTGATGGTTTGGGATTACTTTTCTGTTTCTAGTTCAAAAATGAAGGGTTTTTTAAAGGTTTTTAGTCTGTTTTCCCCTCTCTTCTTTTTATACTTAAGATTGCTCCCTTAGGCAAAATCACTGATTTCCCATCTTCCCCTTGCAATCTAGTTGTATTATGAACTGACAAACTGAATTGTCTGCCAGTTCATTCTTGAATATGGATTCTTTTTAATGCAAGCAGAGCATGCAGGAATCTCCTGCTTTTCGAAACAGAAACTGCCTGTCTGTCTATATGTGTACACAGTATTATGCACTGGAAAAACAGAAAAAAAAAAAAAAAGAAACCACACATGAGTTAAAGGAACTTTATTAAGGTACAAAGTCAAATATCTTGAAGCTAGGTAATGCAGGCACTGCAGGATCTTAGTCTGGCCCTCTTCTTTGTATGTTGAAAGGGGTTACCTGCTTGCTTTGTCTAGCCAATACCCAGAGCATGTGAGATGTTTCAGAGAGGTTGGACTGTCCAGAAATTTAAGCTATCCGTCCCTATCAGGTCTCTGCTGTGTATCTGCAAACCACCACATTTCTGTTTTTTCAAAAGCACGTGAGTTGACCAGGCTTGGGTAAACCTTCACCAGGATGGCAGAACACATACACCTGGCAAAGCTGCCAAAATCCTGCTTTTTTTTTGGAGTCCACAATTTTCATCTGTCAGCATCTGAGGCACTATGAAGACATAACCCCCCAGGGGAGGCACCCGGGAGCCAGGGACAGAGCCACCAGGTCCCATCCTTCCTCTGTTCTACCCGGGCTGGTATGAAAAGGGGCCGGGGGCAAGAGGGGCCTTGCCGATGCAGGAGGTCGTGGGACACAACTTTTCACCCAGCGCCCTGAGAGAAAGAGAAAAAGGAGTCGTGGGTGGGCACACGTGCTCCAGGGCTGCTGGGTCCCCGCTGGGCAGCCTTCATTAAAGGCTGGACGAAGCCCCGGCAGCTCTGTGATGGGAGAAAGCCGAGCCTACCAGCAGCCCAAAACAAGCAAGCGCTCTTCCTGCAAAGAGTTTTCTTGGTAATCTGCTGAGTGACACAGTGGTTAGTCCCGTCCTTATGGGCCTCCTATCAACTACTGCTGCTTACAAGGAAGCCCGTGTCAGATACTTCAGGTGAGCCGATGCCCTGGAGTCATCTCAGGGGCATGTGTTCATTGGGAGGAGAGCCTCCTGGAAATGAGTGAGCTTGTCTAAAATTTCCCCAAGCCCCGCGGCGATGCTGTGACAGCCAAGCAGCCGAGCCCAGCCAGCCTTGGGAGCGCGGGAGCCAGGAGGAAGCAGATGGGGGGGGTCAGGGCGGCAGCGGGGCGGGGGGGCTCAGATATAAATCGCTCGTGGAAATCAAACC
>JANZLP010000024.1:15400692-15411282 GCA_026930925.1 Chelictinia riocourii
CCTCTCAACAGGTAATTTCAAAGGCAAAAAAGTGAAAACCCGTGACACGTGAGGTTTAGGTTTAAGTGGAGTGGTGCTAACAGCCTGTTTCTGCTGCCTTGTGACCTTAGCTTTCTGTTAATGGCAGCAAGGTTAGAAAACTTGAACTTTTTCAAGGCACAGGCATTTTATTTTCAGCATGTTTTTTCAGATGTGACTCAAAAGCTGATGTTGACAGCATTTGTTCACAGGCAGAAGTAGAATGAAGTGAAGGCAATAGAAATAATTTAGTCAAAATTCCACAAATGAAAAGCGTGTGATGTGATATCCTAATACAGTTGATTGCACCTACTTTTAAGCATCAGGTTATTCTCAGAGCATGTTACTAATAGCTGTCTACTTGTCAATACCAGAGCTTTCGTTTCTCTACTGAGAATATTTTATATCAAATGGTGGTATAGGATCTTTCTACAGGATTCTGAATACAATTATTTAAGGCTCATAATGTAATCTATAGTTTATGCAAGATGGTAAACTGAGAACAGTCATAAATTCTTAACGTTTTCAACTCTGGATCTGGAGTTACGGCTCTGGAAATAAATGTGAGACAGTTCTTGAGGGTAAAGTCTTCAGGAGTATCTGAACTTAGGAGCTGACGTGCAGTGGGATGCAAGCACTAAAAGTTAACACAGGCACTGTTAAAATCCTACCCTGTCAGCTTAATTTCAGCATTACTTTTCCTCATTCCGTCCCTCCTCCTAGTTAAGTACTTAGCTCTGTTAGGCATTTATTTTGAGAAGTGATGCTGCTTCTACAAAAGAGGAAGAATACAGATATATTAGACTTCTAGAACTGTTCTTTTACTTCAAAATGGTTGTTGTCAGAATAGTCAATAGTGTGGGCTCTGGGGGGGTACTTTTATGGATTGAAGTCAAGCTAACAGTTTTGCTGTTGTAGTCTGCAGGGATTGAGTGTGTCGACATCGTGGAAGTTGCCAAAGTCACATGTCGATCATGGTAGAAGGATATGGATAAAATGAGGAAACCATGTATGTATAAAGAATATATTGGAAGATGTTAATGGCAAAAGAAAGCAATATGGAACAAGAAAATAATTAATTTGAGATGGGGGAAAAACGAGGGAATATGTTTGGCAGAAACAAAAGAGAAGTCCGTCTCTTTCCATACTTGCCTGGTGCAGACTGAGGAATGAGATGGAAAAATTGTGTTAGAGGGAGTGTAATAAAAAAGGAAATGATACTAGTGGGTAATAAGAGAGATGGGGGAAGCACACCTGAGGTGAGTCAAACTCTGTAAGAGACACTGAAGCTATAAGAACTATATGCATTAATTGAGCTTTTTTCATAGTAATATATATCCCACAGAAAATGGGGAGGTGGGAGGAGAAGACTAGGCATGAATTTAAGGGGGAAGATGGAAAAAGGTTGGTCACAAGAGAGATGCGGAAAAGACTTGGTTTTGGAGTGAAGGATCTGTTCTGCATTATACTGTATGCAGACTTTTTAAAAATTACAAGCAATATGATCTGGAAGATAAACTGAATATCCCCCTTTCCCTTGTTTAACTATCAATGATTCTTGCCTTACCTATGTTTTGCTTTTGTTTTAAAAGTTATTTTGTAGGATACAAGAAAGTTCCCAGGTGCTTTATAAATTGGAGCAAAATAAAACCAAGCAAGAGTTACTTGAAAACTCAACTAAAAGGCATCCTTTGGGGATTTTGCAGCAATATAAAGTAAGTTAGACTGCTAGAGATACAGATATAAAACATGGGATAGCGTTTCTGAAAAATAAATCATTGTTCTTGAGAACACCTCTGGGTAGGTTAGGCTGTGTCTGTACTAGGAAATAGTGCACAGCAGAAGGAAGAAACTTGTAAAGCAAAACACTGCTGAGGACCTTGTCCACTTTGTATGCACTTAGCAAGTTAAATTTGACTAAATGTACTGTTGTCTCATGAACTGAGTGCCCATTAGTATTTGGAGGGTATCTCTAAGGTTAATTTCGTCCAAAAGCAATAAAGTTTTTTTTCTGAGGGATTGCCCCATGATGTGAACTGAAACAGCAGTAAGGGGGGAATGACTGGAGATGTACCCCCAATCCAGACTAAAATTTTCAAGTAAATGTCCTGTCAACTGCTGGCAGTTTAGTAGCAAGTTTGAAATGATGTACGTTACTGGGGCTTGAAACGGAGATCTGTTGAGCTTTAGCCTTTTCTAGCTCTCCAGAATGGTCAATGAGAGAATGAATGACAGAGCTTCAGCACAAAAGCTTCTGTATAAAAATTTCTTTTGTATTTGTCCTTTTTTCCTATTTGAAGGTTCAAATAGTCAGTTTCTTGTGTAAAATTGTTTCTTGTCTTGTGTTCTGCTTTTCTTGTTCAAGTAATCCTCAAGGTTTTGATACAATGGCCATATTTTTGTGGGAGTGGGGAAGGGAAACTTTTTTAAAAACAAGACAAACCAATTGTTTGTCCAGCCGTCACTGTACTCTAGGAAACAAGAAATTTGTCAGTACTATGAAGGCAGGCCTCCCATCCTTCCAAAATTAACTGCATCATAATTTTTTGGGTAATGTAAACCAGAATGTCCTGAATTCAGTTACTTAGGCTTTTGTTTGTAGGGCACCAAGTAAACTGTCTTAAAACTTTTCTTGTGGTTTTCAGGATTTCATGTCATCTGTATGTGACAGACTTTTTGAGGTACTGTTTCCCGGTTCATCACACCCAACCAGATTTTCTGCACTAACTATTTTAGGATCAGTAGCAGAAATATTTTGTGTTCCAAAAGGTGAGAAGCCTAATTTATAGGCTGTAGGAATGGGAAATTTTGAAGATTCTTTTATGCCAGCTAATCGGTTTCTGTCAAACAGTATTCTTAGTCCTTAATTTCTATGGTGTTTCATGTGTTGCTTTCATTTTACCTGAAGGAAGCATAGTAATTTTTATTGGAAAATGGAGTATTGAAATAAATGCAGACATTTATGGCCTGTTGAATATCTTCCATAAACTGGAATTTTCCTGCATAGCCTGTTTTTTAGCAAAGTTTTTCAATGAATTTTTGTTATTATGAAGAAAACTTTTGGATGAGATTCAGTATATTTGATAATTTTACCCGCTTTTCCTGTTCTAACATCTTGGTAATATGTAACTCAAAATGTTGAGACCATAAAAACTCTTGATTGAAAAGGCTTACATATTCTCATGATACTATTATACTAAATGAGGAACAACTTAATTGGACATTTTATGATTTTTGTGCTGCTGTTATTTTAAATTTTCTTCGCAATGTTATGACAACCCCAAGTCAAGAAGTATTAGTTAGAGCCTTGGAGTATTCATGGTCTTGCTAATCTTGTCTCTGGATCATATAGCCAACATAAAAGCATATTTTCAGTCTTAAATTGTCACTTTTTTTTTTTTAAAAGAAATGAGACGTAAGACAAAAGTTGATTTTGAGGGAGAAGAAAAAATGCCTTTTTAGTAGTTCTTTTCTCAAAACCCCCAATAAATCATGAACACATTAATTTTGTTATGAGTCTGTAGTATGTTGCTGCTGCTTTTTTAAATTATTTTTTTAATAGAAAGTTATATTGAGCGTTGTTTATAATAGCAGTTTTAGGATTTCAGAAGTCTGACATTACTTCTATAAAGGAGACTTGGCTGCTGTTTTGTTCTATGCTGGAATGCAGTGTACTTGTTGACATCTTAAAACTTCTGTCTTCTTACAGCATTAGGTCAGTCACCATAAGTCAAGACTGCTTTAAGTCTAAATTAAAAGCAAAAAATTCTAATGACTTCCATTTTAGGGGATTATTCCTAGGACAAAAAGAACCCCAAAACCCAAACCCCAAAACATACTGAAGTTTTAAACCTTTTTTGAGATTAATTCTTTTCTAATATTATATACTTCCAGGAAAAGGATTTTTAAACAAAGCTAAAATAAAGATTATTTTCAGTGCTGAATTTAACGTGAATAAATGAGATTCTGTTTTTGGCAATAAGGTACTTTCTGTGTTACTGAGAGAGTTTTTTGGATATGGTAACCTTTTTTCCAACAATAAACATGATGTTTTAAGACCTAGTAAGAAAAGTAATATTAAAATAATGCTTTAGCTAAAATTTTGTTTCGATGCTTCTTTTAGTATAGCTAAGTGAAATGTGAATACAGTGCTTATTCTGGAAAGAATTACAGCAAAACTATGAGAGGGATTGATTTTCTTTCAACAGGCCACGCACAAGTTTTTCAGTTGGATCAGGAGATTGATTCTACTCGTGTCCGAACTTTGATCCAGTGTTTGGCCAGCACTTTTGAGGAAGTAAAAGTTCTAGCATTTGGGCTTTTGATGAAACTACGTGATGTTGCATTTAATTTACAGGTATGTAATAAAAATAGTTCAAGGGGAGTAGTTCATGAAAGGTGAATGTTCTATATTGTACCAGGTACTTGGGTTAGGTATAAAGCATAATTCCTGAAAATTAGAAGTTGGTCTACATTGCCTGCAGTAGTGTTCATCACTAGCATCTTGTATATATTTTTACACAGCTGCTGCCCTGTTGTGTTTTAACCCCAGCTGGCAACTATGCACCATGCAGCTGCTCGCTCACTTCCCTCCCACCCAGTGGGATTAGGGAGAGAATTGGGGGTGGGAAAAAAAAAAAGTAAAACTCGTGGGTTGAGGTAGGAACAGTTTAATAGGACAGAAAGGAAGAAACTAATAATGACAACACCAATTAAAAAATGACACTAATAATAAAAGGGTTGGAATATACAGAACAATTGATGTACAGTGCAATTGCTCACTACTCACTGACTGATGCCTGGTTAGTTCCTGAGCAGCAATCCCCCCAGGCCAACTCCCCCCATTTTATATACTGGGCATGATGTCACATGGTATGGAATACCCCTTTGGCCAGTTTGGGTCAGCTGTCCTGGCTGTGTCTGTGTCCCCTCCCAGCTTCTTGTGCCCCTCCAGCCTTCTTGCCGGTTGGGCAGGAGAAGCTGAATAATCCTTGACTTAGTCTAAACATTACTTAGCAACAACTGAAAACATCAGTGTGTTATCAACATTCTTCTCATACTGAACTCAAAACCTAGTACTATACCAGCTACAAGGAAGAAGGTTAACTCTATCCCAGCCGAAACCAGGACAGCCAGTTATCCAACCTGTAACCTGAGGATAATGGTAAGGATTCGCATGTTTCATAAGGCTTAGAATGACAGTGTAGTAGATGGCTCCTTTTCCAAATGAAAGGATTTCCCAATCATCTGATCTTTCTAATGACCAATTTTATGCCATTAAAAACTGCTGAAATAGGGTTTGTTTCTACTGTGAGACCAAAGTCACATTGTGAATTGTAGGGAGATGTGTAAAAAGTCAGGTGGAGCTTCTGTCCTGGAAAATGGTGAAGTTAGCAAAATTGGTTTAAAAAAATTTAGCTATTATTCCAAACTGTGCAAAAACTGTAAATGGATAATAATTTCTAGGTTTGCTTGAAATGAAGCTTGCTAAGGGCAGTCTCAGGCTGTCTTCTGTAGTCAAGCAAATTTCTTATTAAGAAAATGAATACGAGTTTATTGAAATTATTGGATTGGAGTCATCGGTTCGTTCTTTTCTGGTAGTCCTTCAATTCTTCTCCCCACAGTGCCTGAAGCCATACTTAGGTTTTGCAAATCTACATATGCAGAGACAGAAATGAGATTATTATGTTAAAGATCACTATCTTCCTAGAATACGGAAAAAATCATATGTATACATACTCATGCTCTGAGATGCATACACATAGAGAAAGAAAAGATTTCAGCCTACTGTAAATTAGTGTAGCTTAATTGAAGTCAATCAAACTGCTAATTTGATTTAGTCAAACTGTACTAATTTACACCAGCAGCTGAGATTTTGGCCCTTACTGCTTTAATTTTGTACTAATCTGTTTATAGCTTTCAAAAATATGGAGCCAGTTGATTGCTAAACTGTTTATTGGGTGTGGTTCCAGGATTACAACAGTAATTATTTTACTGAAGCCCTTTATTTTCAAAAATGCATGTTTCAGATTTACATAATAGGACTAGACAATGACTAAGGGGCAAATTATACCAAGATTATTGCATGCACTTACGCATGTGTTATGTTTTTATGACTCAGAATGGAGCTTGTTTGTCTTCCACCTTTGGACAGAGGTGTCTTTGGAAAGGGGGGAAACATTGTAGAGCACAAGAATTACAAAAGAGTCTCAGCCTGTAGAATTCTGTGCCAAGACATGATGCTAGACGATAAAATATTACTTAAGTGTGAAGGTGGGGGACTTGGTTATGAAATGCCAAACGGTTTTCCACAGCTCTGCTCCTTGGATATGGTGTTTATTCCATCCTGAGAGCTGAGGCCTTCAGTGGTGATCCTGACTGTGAAACACCTCTCCTCTTTGGTACCCAAGTGCTGGCATGGGAGCATTCAGAATTTGGAATGGTATTTTGGGTGATGCTTGCCTGGAATTACCAGCTCTCAGTGCCTTTCCCCATGCCAAAGGATGGTGTTGATAAGGACAGTGGCATGGTGCTTTGAACAAGCTTTGAAATATTGTTTTTCCTCCTTTTCCTTTGGTGTGCTTCACGGAATAGTTTATATCTATTTGGTATGCAGGAATGCTACCAGCAATCTTCTGTCTGCAGAACCACTGTAGCAAGATGAGCTTCAGTTCAGCAGCAGTGCCTGCGCTGGGGCTGGCAGAGCCCACAGCTCCTCCCTTCAAGGTGATCAGGAGCAGTCCTTCCCTTCTCTGTGGAGCCTTGTCAATCAGTAAGCCAGTTACTACAAGGCTTGATGGATGCTGATCGTGGTGAGGATGCTTTTGTGTAGGTTGGATACTTGAATGAACCTGTTCAGCCTGGTTGTTGGTAGGATCTACAGTCTGAAGGTGAAAGGCTTCAGACTCTTATCTCTAGAGCTGTGCAGCCTCTCTCCTGGCTTCTTGGTGTTTACGATAATTACCTTAACGAAACAGATCATTATCTGCTTGCTGTCATCAAGTGTGGAAAATGGTTGTTGGAGAGTTCAGGACTGCAAGATTTGCTTTCTTGCAGCCAGAAAAGAAATTAATGAAAACATCGCTCCAATAATCCCCAGCCCTGACCTCTTTAATGCATCCTGAAAACTAAATGCATATGAATAATTATCTAGGTTTTGTAAACAGAGCTAAGTAGAAAGATACAACCCACTTTGGGATCACCAACTTTGACAGCACCTCTTTAAAAAAAAAAAAAATTGTCTGTGAAACAACTCACTGTAACTCTTGTAAGTTTGCAGAATGACCTCAGTCTTCATAACTGCTTGTTAAAGGATTTTCTAAAAAGAGCAGCAACACCTGGAGACTCATTTATCACTGTCTCTGCCTACTGGCGATCCCACCTACACACTGAAGAATGACTGCTAACATAATATTTATGCAATAAACCAGCTGAAATATGTAAAAAGAAAAGTCTTCTGTAGGGATGGTAAAGATTAAAGAAGTATTTGAAGTCATTGGTTATTTTTTGCTGCTTGATAAACAGGGAGGATTCTTTTGGTTTCATGGCACAGTTCTCTTGAAGAGAAAAAACTTTTTGGTATCCATTCTGACACAGGAAGGCCACCTAAGAGCAAGCAGGTTTTCCTGTTATGAAAAGATTCTTTCTTCCCTCATCTTCATGCTTGCAAACTATGCTGTCATTTTCTGCAACTCAAATCTATGGAGCAGGGCCATTCTGAAAATCTCTTGAAGCCATTTGTTGCCTCTTGAGCCTCTTTAATGATGTCCAAAGGCATCTACCTTGCAAAGGCCTGCCTGATAATTCCTAGAGACCTGAAGTTTCTCCTCTAACTGAAAAATGCTGCAAAGATTCCACCCAAGACCCAGGTGTTTAAAGTGTCTGGTAATAGAGATGCAAAGCTTATAGAGGAATCAAAGCCACTGGCAGAACTGGAGCCCTGGAGGTGCATTAGTAAGCATAAGCTCAGCCTAAAACCTACAGGGTTGAGTGCAATAACCTTGTGTTAACTTCAGTCAGTCCAGCAGCTTTGGTCATGAGTGACAGTTGGGTCTGTAAAGCAGTTCTGACTTTCTGCTTGCAAACATAAGGGCTCTCTCCCTAGGTTTCCGTTTCTTCTGTGCACTGGCCCTGTGTGTTGAAATTCAGGAATGGCCATGAAAACTGAATTCTGTCTTGGATCTCCAGGTCATCAACCCCTGGGGTTCTTAAACAGTAAGAGTCCATTAGTGGTAGAACAAATACAAAGTAGCTATGTTGGTCAGCCTAAATAAAAAGGACTATCTCTTCAGATCTAGGAAGCTTGGCACATTGGACTACTACTTTAAAACCGTGTATGATAATTCTCTTGGGTCATATGTTCAGTACAGTGCAAGTAAATGGATTGTACAAAGGAGGAGCAATTTGTATACAGATGGTCAGCAAAAAATAGCTTTGTTAGAGCAGAGGGAACATAACCGCCAAAGATGAGCCGAGAGACACAGTCCCCATGGCTTCATGGAAGTGTTAGTGACTGACCATATAACAGCTTTGCAAGTATGTTATAGTCAGCAAGAACACTTACTGAATGGGATGATCTGTCTTCGGTACGTATCCTCTCCCTGTCCACCACCTTTGTTTAAAACAAACAAACCCAACAACAACTAAACAACTGAAACAGAGAACAATAACAGAACGAACCAAAAAAAAACAAGCAAAAAAACCCTCCCAGGGCTCACAGAAGTAATATGTTGGAGCTCTCCAATACCTCTGCATCAAGGCTTTGACCAGGGATAGTTTGCCCTTTAGACACTGCTAAAGTAACACAACTGTTAGCGAAGAACATCAACATCACCAAGTCATCAGTTCACATGAGTAAGGAGCTGGGAAATACTTCAGAAAAAAGCCTTGCAGGTTGTAGTGGATCACAAGTGTGAACATGAGCTGGGAATGCTGTTTTAAAAAAAATAATTAAAAAATTGCCAACCTGGGACATACAAACAGGAATATAGCTGACAGGACACATGAAGTAATCCTGCTTCACTCAATGCTGATAAGGCATCAGCTGGAGCACTGGATCTGATTTTGGGCTGTGCCTTTCTAATAGGATTTGAGCTCATTGGAGAGAATCCAAAGTGAACAAGGGAATGATCGAAAGTCTAGAAAACCTAATGCTAAGAAGAGCTTGAATGAATTGGCTTTTTTTGGCCCAAAGATTAGAGGATTTAAAAGGGAGAGAGACTTTAATAAGGGTCCTCAAATATATAAAAAGCTCTGGCAAAGCGGGGACTGATCAGAAGATAAATGTATCTAGTATAATGCTGTGCTGTTGTTCTTCATATCAGGCTAACTGGCTCTAATTGCAATAGACATTGGGTAGATATTCAGGAATACTTTGTAGCAATAAGGGTAGTGATTGCCTGGAGAAGTAGCAGAATTTCTGCGAGTGGAAATCTTTTAGAAAAGGTGGGTAAATATCTTTGAAGAATGATATAGGTGCAGATGATTTTGCCTTGGAGCACCAAAATGAACAAGATTATTAGATCCTTTCTAGTGTTATTTTTCTATTATTTCATGGGGAAAGGGAAACAACAGAGAAGATAACAAGACTGCCAAAGGCTTATGATTATTTGTGCAAATCTTAAGGTGCAATTCTAATACAGTGCCATTTATATAGATAGCTTCATCATCGTGTTAACATGATGGCAATCCACATAGACCTACCTCACTGGTATACCCAACTGTCTGTCTGGGCTGGTAAAAGAGGAGTATCGCAGGGTGATACATGCGCAGTGCAGAAAATGTGGTATGGGTTAATCTTAGAATGTTGCACCTGAGCCAGTTTTGTCTAGAACATCTCCATGTGGTATAACTCATGGGATTTTCCTTGTAAGAAAATAGGTAAGAATTTAACTGAAACTGGTAGAGAAGAGGTTGACTAGATATTAGCTGTATGTTGTGCATAAGATGCTACTTGCAAATCCTACTAGGAACTTGTGTTGAGTGCATAGAAGCCATCAATTTAATGCTTAGTGTCAGCAAATAAGGGAAAAGCAGAACCTGAGACTAAGCAATGTTCTTGGCAATTGGCATTTAGTTAGACTGCTCTTTGGAAACTTACCTTCTTTTTTTTTTTTTTTTTTGTTCATTTGTTTGCAAGAGGAGGGGCAAGAATAGGACAAAGAATGTGATAAAAGTTACATTTTGATTAAAGCAGATGGAGAATTGGCTTTTCTGGAAATGTGAGGTTTGGTTTTCAGATGACAACAGCAAGTTGACTGAACACTGAAAATGTTATGTCAGGACTGTATTTTGAGTCCTTGGGGAACATGAGGGCAGGTACCTCATGTGCCCTATTATACATCGGAGTCAGGGTTTCTGGCCAAATGTTTTTCTCCTCTTATGAACTACTATATATTGGCAGGAAGAGAGACCATCAGGTGTTACAAGAGGGGGAGCCTGGACAGCCAGTCTGTTTGATAAAGGGAAATGCATACAAGTACCAGGAAGTATAACCATGAAGCTCTATGGTGATATGTCAAAATCTTCAGTATTCAGACACAAGTTGGAAGGTTTTTTGAAAGATGTTATTTC
>JANZLP010000024.1:15460354-15471326 GCA_026930925.1 Chelictinia riocourii
GAGGACAGGCTGGCAGGGTCTGCACCAGTGAACATCTGGATTGACATTTTCATCCTTCTCTTGATTCAAATGAGAGGAAACCACCCAAGTGGCACAACATAGCTTGAAATGGCCGTTGCCAGATGTTACAAACCAACGGAATTATGACTACTCTATGTGGTACATACACAGCGATCTTTTGCCCTAAAGTTAGTTTACAAGCCTCTTGAATTAATAATACTGTGGCTGCTACTGCTTTAAGGCAGCTGGGCCATCCCTGGCTTACACTGTCCAATTGCTTGGAAAAATATGCTGTGGCTCTCCATTGTCCTCCCAAAAATTGTGCCAGACCCCTAGTGCTAATCCTTGTTGCTCATAAGTGAAAAGCTAAAAAAATTTTGTTAGGTCTGGCAATTCCAAAGCAGGAGCTTTCATCAGGGTTTGTTTCAGTTGCTTAAATGCGGCTTTGCTGTCTTTTGTCCATTCTAGGGTCCCTCTGGGAATCTTTTAGTAATTCATATAAAGGTTTTACTAACAGTCCATAGTTTGCAATCCACAAGCGACACCACCCGGTCATGCCTAGGAATGCCCATAGTTCTTTCGGTGTATTTGGCTCTGGGTGGCGGCATATAGCTTCTTTTTGTTCAACTCCCAGTCGTCTCTGATAACTCTGTTTGAGGGTCATCCAACGGCTGCTTGGGGGACTCAAAGCCTTTCCATATTTAGTGTCACTTTTAAGTATCGCTTCACTGTTACAGAAGAAGTACAGAGAAACTAAGTAGGGATGAAGATGTCCTTTCTGGGCCCTTTAGCTCTAAGGAGAAGTCCCATCATGGTGCCAATGTCTGCAAGTTTTCTCTCTTAATAGGGTAGAACTGCCACTGTAGTTTCCCACTCTGAAGGAGCAATGGTATTTTGCTTTGCAGCAGTTTTCAATATACCGCTCTAATCTTCAAGTGAGGCTGCTTCTCTGCTGAGTGCATAGCCTTAATTCACACCAAGGAACTCCCTACACACCAAGAAGCATCAATGTATTTTAGCATTGTTTCTTTTGCAGTTAGCATCAGGGATGGGGCTAGACGCAAGCTCAAAATTAGAGCCCAGTTTCTGTTGTTTCCCTGGATGGAAACTGGAAGTAGCTTCAGTGCTGCTGGGGAATCACTCTATGTTTCATATCCAGATAACAGATTTGTCTCAGGATGCTTTCCTCTGAAAAATACACTTGTACTAAAAGGACAGGATAATGAATACATAGACAGTAGCCCATACTCATTGCTGTCTGCACCCATTGCTCTGATCTTACTATTGTGAAACCCAGATAAACAACTTAGAGTTCACCAACCCTTCAGGTACCATGAAAAATTAAAAATAACAAAAGCATGCTCTCCTTGATATACAGAAATTCTCAGACTAATTATTCCTCAGGGACAAGAATGACTGATGGGTGACGTTTAAGGGTAAAAGGGCAAGAACATTTTTAGACAATGAAGAAATTCATTTGTGTAGTTCACAGAAACCTGGGTTGTTGTCCTCTTTTTGGTCCTGCTCACCTCTGCTCATCAGTTTATTGTCTGTTGTGTTCTGAAGGGATATAAAACCAGCCCCAGGAGGCAATACACCTTTCAAAAGAAAGCTGTATATTGAAGCAAATGCAAATTTTGCAAATGTACCTACCATAAAGAATAAAATGTACTGATGCACTAGAACAGGTTTGGCTATGGGGGTATTTGGAGGCCTTTAGGAATAGACATAGAGAAATACGTCCAGGAAATGACTGCACCTTGGGGTACCGAAATGGCCCATATGATTTCTGGGTGTCCCCTGCAGGTCTGTTCCTCTCTAATAGCAGAGTAGTCAGTCAACTGATCTTTTCAGTACTGGAAAATCTCGACCTAAGGTAGTGACGTGACCTTTTTTCTTTTAATCTTTACATCTTGTGCCCTCATGGTAAAGCATTTTGTCCTTGCATACTTTATTTCCTCATCCATACAATGGGGATATTTACAGCACTTCCCCAAACAGCTTGGACTAATGTCCTAGAATAGTGCCAGTATCCAAGTTGTGTGGGGATTAGAGTCCTGCTTCCAGGCTGTGGCTGCTGCTAACCAAACCAGGGTCAGGGAGGGAGCTCTGGGCTGCTGATCACACACGCTGCTCCCCTCTTCACCTCCTCCTGGGCTTTGTTTGGGCTCACACCACCCACCTAGGACTTTCTGGGACAAATCCCTGGCTAGACTGCTAACTTCATTGCTTCCGCTTATCTCTCTCCCTCTGAACTCATCTTGGGCTTGATTCACAAGTATATTAATACAGTTCAGCTTTGGTGCAGGGCTGCTGAGGTCACTGATTTGGAGAAATGCAGTAAAGAACAAGATTTTTAACAGGCTTGTTTATCATGTTGGTCAATGCTTATCGGAAACAAATATTTTTCAGCATTTTTTTATCTGTGAATGGCTAGCCACAAGTAGTTCTGATAGTACTATATGCTGCATTTATTTTGTTGTCTACCTAGAATCACTGGCCTATTTAGTCCAGAAGTTCCTTGCAAGAGCTGGTGTACCCTATGCACAATAGTAAACTAAATGGGGAGAGTGGAAATGAGTTGGCTGCCAAACTGTGCCTGATGCAGTGAAATTAGTCCAGTCAGAGCTGTATAGCTGGTCATCTAAATCCCGTGACTTTGTTTATCTGCCCTGGTTGGCTAGTGAAGTGTTGGAGGATTTATGCTAAAACATTCTTTTTCTCTCGTTTCCCCCTTTGATTTGTTACATTCTGAAACCTGCAAGAGACAGTAGGACAGTAGGCAAAATATTTTTAGCATGACACATTTAGACATGTTTAAACATAGTACAACATATATTCTTTTGTGGACAAATACATAAAAATATGTTATATATATGTAGTACATATTGAAGTTATTTAAAATGTATATGCAATATAACATAGTAATTATATATTGTATATGAACAGACACAAGCAGTTACTTATTTGCCTGCCGAACTGTATATGAGCATCTGTGCAAACATACAGGTGAAGAAAAGATACTCACTGATATCAGCATGCATGTGAAGAGAAGATATGAAGGGAGTAATGCCAAAGTGTGTTCCATATTTAGACATTTTTATTTTGTGCTGTTGGGAAAATAGTAGGTACAATGAATATATTACGTAGTCTGTATATAATATGATCCAAATCTGCTGGTCTAATATTGGATCTGGCTTCATAGGTAGGTTTCTTGCTCAATTCTACTACTATAGAGTCTTGGCCGCTTAATTCAGCATAATTCCTATCTGGACTTCAAATACTAAAGTATACAAGTGCTCGTATAGTTTGTGTGTGTATGAGTGTCCTGAAGTTTTGTTCTTGCTTATTATAGGGGAAGAAGGTGGGATCTGAAGAGATGAAAAGGGTGTGGGTCAGCGAGCTGGCTGTCTCTCTTCTAACTTAAAACCAGGCTGCTGTGAACGCAAGATGCTATATATGCAGATCAAGGTTACCAAGGGACATAGACACCTCTGGCTTAAGTTATTTTCCTTATTAAACTGGCAATGGAAAAAGTAAGCGGTGTAAAATGCTCTAGATCAACTCAAAAGCACTGAAAGATCATCTGTGCCCTGGAAAATTAAATTGGCTTTATGGTCAGACAATGCCCAGCAGTGTAATCCAGAGACACAAGAGGATTTGGATTATAAAGTACTCAAATTAAAGGAGTGCTTGTATTCTGGGAGTTTGATTCTTCCTACCACAAATGTTGTTTGGTTCTGGGATTTTTGTTTGGACCTGCCTGTGCCTCTTACAAAACCAAAACAAGCAAGCTGTCATTTTTACAAAACCCCAGATGTATTTTCATTTTTTGCAAAGACAGACAAATATCAGTACTAAGGTATTAAAAACCATAGCTACTAAAACATGTCGCAATTCTTTTCTGTTCCTCCCCCCACCCCTTTCTATGTTTGCCTGCTTTTTTGTGCTGTCTGACTTGTTTGCTTGTAAAATCTTCCTTTAGGCCACATTCGTGCAGACAGACTAAAACATTTTTGACTCTGAAGGAATCCCCTGAGGTAAAATTTACTCAGATAATATCTTGGTTACTACCTAACCTGTTTGGGTTATTTTTGAACACTATAAAGCAGTAGCACCAACAAAGAAAAACTGCATGGTACATACCAGTAGCAGCTCACTTCAAGTAACTTAGGAACTCTGCTTTTGCACAAAACACCTACATTTTGTGGCTCTCTGTGGATGTCAGAAATGAGAAATTGAAATGCCCGAGGTGATCCCTCCAAGCAAAGTTTTAGCTCCTTTGCGTGAAAGCAAAACCATGTTTACATTTACCTGATCGTGGACATAAACAGGTGAAGGATGCCAAGGATACATAACAGCACAGAAGTAGTACAGAGGCTGCAAGATGAATGAACTGGACAAGCAGTGCTGAGTAATCACTTTATAACCAGTTGTGATTAGGCACAGGGCCCAAACCAAAAGCCAGGCTCTGAACACGCCTGAGTTTTCTGATTCAGATCAAAACCTCATGGCTCTTTGCTTCTATAAAGTGTTGAAACAAGTCCCTGGTTCTTCAATTTGGAAATAAATTCAGATTTGGATTCCAAACCTGTAGCTAAGCTTCATCTCCAATAACGCTGATGTTCCACAGATTCGGATTTCCAGCCATTCCTCCAGATGCGTGTTGTAAGAGGGATGCTGGTCTAGTGGAGGCTGCCAACCTGGCAGTGCTGCTCCTTCTGCCATGTGTTGCACAGGGGCTGAGAATGGCAGCTCTGCTGAGCGGCTCCACCAGCACCGTGTGTCAGGGGAAAGAGGGGAAAGCAGGAAAGCAATAAGCAAGGATTTCTTGGCCTGATAGACAAAATGTCGCTTTTACTCTCTGCAGCTGCAAACTTAGGAGAGATCATAAATCAAAATTTATCTGCTTTGGGATTGCAAGACAAGGCCTAAAATGGTGGGAAAGTTTTTAAAGGGAAAGCAGGTTAAAAGAAAAACTATTGGGCATAAGAAAAGACCACAAAGAACAAGTCTGGACACATTAGTCAGAATGAATTGAATTATAGCTATGCAACTCTTAAAAATAAATAAATCTCTATTAAGTTTTACAGACCTACTCCCCAAGAGGAATTTCGATTGTGCAGGAGATTTTGGGTTGTGTTAGGAATACTGTAAAGCAGAGTCTTGTCAGCCCCCTCTGTGGTGCTGAGGTATTTACCCATCAGCTCACCTCCCTTTTACTGCTCTCCTCCCCTCCCTTCCCCCACACTCAACAGATCAAACCTGGTTTCAACATTAAGTCCGAACTCTTGGGCAAAACCACACTTCTGTGCTTCTTAACCTACAGGGGAGGAATCCTGGCACGACTGACAATGTTCCTCTAGCAGAACAGTCCCATTAGACTCAGGCCCGGATAAAAGCTGTCTCAATGCAACAGCTGGGCAGAAGAAAGTTGGTCAGGCCAGGTTCGCTACAACAAACTGACCTGGCTCCCGTGTGAGGAGAGGGGTAGCAGAACACTGGGGAAGGCAAGGGGGGCTTTAGGTTGGATTTGCTCAGCGGCGTTGTACAGCCGAGCACCAGCTGTAGCTTCCCGCCTTCTTCCTTGTGCCAGTGGAGCCAAAGGAGAGCGCGGATCCAGGGGAAGGAGGCAGCAGTGATCACAGAACCGAACCGTAGTCTGAGGGTTCGGCTTCTCCAGCTCTGCTCCTCCAGCTGCCGCAGCTGAGCCCCGAGTCAAAGCCCCGCCGTCGGCTCGCCCCTGCTAGAGGCAGAGACCCCAGCCCAGAGCAGACAGGCAACTGGGGCAGAAACACCAGACCGCAGCAGTTCAGGAGTCAAGAGTCCTCAATCTCCTCCCACGAATCAGGGTAACGGCAACTATTACCAGCAGAACCAGTTCAAACAGGAGCAACTGATAGGAAAGTAGTTAAGTTTCATCATGGGTACCAGGGAGAATTTTCCACCGGGTTAACCTGACTGCGCCCTGTTTTCACTCGCACAGACACATCCTACTTTACTGAACAGGATTTCTGTTCGGACGTCCAACGGCAGACCAAAGATTCCAGGAGACACCTTTCCCAAAGGAAGAAGGGACACCACTGCCGTGGCTTTGCAACACAGGAAGAAGGTCTGAGACTCTTCACAGCACGTCAGCTCCCCCGCAAGACTTCAATGCCAAGCTCGGCAACACACGAGGGCCCTGCAAAGATAACCGGCTGCCGGGATTGATTCCATCCCACATTAGCATCCATCAGATAGCAAGAAAAACAAGATTAAGCAGCACCACGGCATTAGTCTTCATCTAAACTTGGCAAAGAAAGCAAATGTTTCTTTTTTTGTTGGCTTCTCTTTGTGTGGTTTTTTTTTTTTTTCAAAGCAAATCTCAGACTCAGCCAGAGAAAGGTGCCTGGACTTTTTAATATTGGGGGATAAGAAGGGACAACACTCGTACACTTGCCAAACCCCAGATAAGTAGTGAACGCTTAGGTTAAGCAGGCTAGCATCTGCCTCCTGCAATATATACATTTCCAGAGTGAAAATAAACAGCTTCACACCTTTGGCTCGGAGAAGGACTTCAGCTTCTTCCACGCCCTCAACCTGCAGCCCCTCCACTCAAGCAAGAAGGGTCAGAAGGGTGAGGGTCACTTGCAATTCCCTTATTCCAACCTACAAGCATAAAGCTGGAAACTTTTGGTCTCCTGTCGTACCAGGTAGGCAGATTAGGGTCTTTGCTACCCCACGTAGGATCTGGTGTTGCTTCATTGTGTTTTACTGTAACCAGTGAGAGTTGTTTCAAACTCCGAATATACATACCCCTCACATGGTTCCATGTGAGCAACGGCAAACGCACTAATTGGGAAAAAAGCTAACTTGAAAATCAGACCATTTTGTAAGTGCTCAGCTCAAAAGCCCATCATCTAGAAAACTGCAGCTCAATTTAATGCTACCACCCAATTCATTTGAGATCTGTTCCTACAACGACTCAGGGAGCTGAAGGGACTCGGGCAACTCAACTGCAGAGGGTCTGACTGCAGTATCCACCACCTCTGACCTGGTCCTAGACTCCTCTCTGGCTGATCCTGATTCACACAGCGATTTGAAAGTGCTGTCTGCACCCGAAAAAAATGCCTCAGTCTGAATAGCTGAGTTTAAAATTATATCATTAAGCTTGAAATTTCAACATATTTAGAGAGTTTTGATAATAACATTTTTTATTACATCCACTGCCAGCTTCCTTCTACACCCTGACAGATTTAAAGTATACATTCCTATTTCACTCTGCAACAAAGATTAGTGGCAGGAACAGAAAACATCTTCTGTTCCAAAAACCCCTGGGGGTTTTCCTCCTTAGCTTGCATTTTATTAGAGGAGACTCAATCTCCATCAAGCCGTGATACACTGTCACTGCAAAGTATTCAGGCAACAAGTATCCCAGTGCTACACCAAAACACACCTTCTGAAAAGCCCCATGAGAAACAAAGAGATTTCCTGAAGCTATTGCAAACCCGAGGAACTATTCCACAAGTAACAGCCCTCAGCAAGCTTTATGAAAATCCGAGCCTACGCTTGAGCGTATGCACACATAGCCATAATTCGGAAACTTTTGTGAGCTCTTATTGTGGGGAAGGGGGGGGGGGGAAATAAAGGAAAACCGCATGCCATTGTTTAGTTTGACTCCGCAATACATTTAATCTACATGGAGTTGGAACATTACACAGCAAAACTCTTCAGCTACCAGAGATTACACACATCCACCACCAGCAAAACCCATTCTCCAAAGGGGGAAATACCGTTTTAAAGATCTTATCTTTGCCCCACATGCAGCACAAATTCTCCAGAACACCGCTGAAAGCTGTCGTGAGCGCTTCTGATCGCACACCCCAAGTGGATCGGATCAATGCAAGAATACCAGTTCCCATGAAACAAGGCAAGCCGAAGCTGATGAGTTTCACCAACTTGACCTTGAGCTGCCAGAGCTTTTGCCGGTAAGACTGCGACAGACTTGGGGGTTCTGAGCAGAGGGAAGACCTGCCCAGACATCTGTAACGCTCACATCTCGCAGCCGCTTTGAGCCTACCAACAGGACCTACCCTTGATGTGTTCTGAGATGTTAAAGCGACAAGACACAGCCTGTGAGCTGCCAAAGAGTTACTCCGGTACATCCATAGGGATGATAACAGATTTAGCTACACAAATTCCATTCTGCTCAACAGGACTTGTGTGGTTACACTTTGGCAGTGTTGAAAATACTCACGCACACATAGAGCAGAGCACATGGACACAAGCATGAGGACATCTGAGAATGTCGCTGTTTGTAGTTATTCTGCAAGTCCTCTGGGACAGACACTTCATCTCTCAGTGGTCTTCAAAGCCAAGCAGGACTTTTTTGTACACTGTAAAAATAAACAGTCTTCTATAAAGAACTGCTGAAAAAGGCCTTGGAAAACTCTGGACCCAGAATCCCTTTGATCCTCATAAGTGCTACTGGCAAACTCATTTCTGTGGTGGTTTTCTCTTAAAAAGGTCCAGTAACGTTTTCTTCTTGCCATGGAGTAGCGTATCCATTCTAATGAGTTACTGCTTTTTAGTAGTTGCCTGCTACCTCGCGGTTTTCATGTACTACTGGCACAAGTAAAGAACATTTACTGTACAACTCCCAGACAAAATGAAAGGATGGAAAATGCTCTTTGCTCGGTCCTCTTTGCTCCCTTGTGCTGTCCAAGCTCTCTCCTCTCTGCTCTTCCTATCTTGAGCCTTTTTCCCCCCATAACTTCCTACAAAAAATACTCTGATCCCTGTAGGAGATCATTTGGCCCATGCTGTTGGTCACCAAGCAGCAGCCCTGGAAGGAAAATGTCAATCTCTTTGAGCCCAACATAGGCACACAGGGACAATTTGCCTTGGAAATAAAAAACCCAGCAATCCTCCCTGAAAGTCTCCTCTCTGCCAAAGCTTCACTCTCTAACCAACTGTCTGGGAGAAAGGGACATAGCACACTCGCTGCAGTTCTGTGGCAGCACATCCATTACTGATTTCATAGAATTATAGAACAGCCCAGGTTGGAAGGGACCTCAAAAGATCATTTGGTTCAGCCTTTTGTGGGAAAGGGAGCCTAGATGAGATTATCTAGTTGCATTTTGGAAACCTCAAGCAATGGGGACTCTACCACATCCCTGGAGAGGCTGTTCCGGTGAATGGTGGTTCCTACTGTAAAAAATTTCTTACATCAAGATAAAACCTCTCCCAGTGCAATTTATACCTGTTGCCCCTTGTCTTCTCTATGTGACTCCTCATGAAGAGAGCCTCATTTCTCTTTGTAGCTGCCCTTTAACTACTGGAATACTGTGATGAGGTCTCCCCTGAGCCTTCTCTTCTCCAGGAAGACAAGACCTAACTTTTTCAGTCTTTCCTCATGGGGCAGGTTCTCCAGCTCTTCGATCATCTTTGTGGCCCTCCTTTGGACCCTCTCCAGTCTGTCCACATCTTTCTTGAATTGTGGGGACCAGAACTGGACATAGTTCTCCACGTGCAGCCTGACAAACGCTGATCAGAGTGGGATGATCGTGTCCCTATCTCTGCTAGATCTCCCCACTACATTCAAACTTATTTCCTTATTTCAACCTCACTCCAGTTCTGCTGCCGCTCCATCTGCTTAGAGCTGGAGCAGAGCACGTGCTTATGGCTGTGCTAGCTGTGGAGCACTTGCAAAGTTTAAAATCCTGCCCTGCCTGGGAGGAGTGTGCATGGGGAATCTCTCCTTGTCTTCACACATCCTGCAAGTTGCCCAAATAACTTGTCATTCAGTGTTATCCTGGGAGCAACTGCCCTGCTAAAAACTCATGAACATGGGGGTTTTGTGCTAGGCTTATGGTATAACCAGACTCTAGAAGAGCAGAAGTAACAATTTGTGCTTACTAAGGGCAAAATCATACCAAAGCAGCACAAAAACTGTAGGGGCTTTTGTCTGTGGGGACAAATGGCAGCATTACATCTTCCACAAAGCTTCTCTTCCACGGAACCCAGCCTAAACCAACTGCTCATGACCTGGATCTAGAGAAAATCTTCCCTCCATCAAGCTTTGGGATCCTGGGTCAGGTCCCAGTCACTCTGCAGCAGGTTGTCTGCCTCACACAGTGTGACAAAGCAAGTGGTAGTCTAGCATTGCTTTTCCTGACATCGGAGCAGATCAGAGTCTCTGTGTAGTTCTGGTCTCCAAAGAGGTATTCCTGCCTGTGGTTAGCATACGGAAATTCAAAGAAGTTCAGGTTGAGTTCACCGGATTCAGTTTTAAATGTATTTTTACTTAAAGTGTAATCCTGTGAGCTAGTAACTGTCACAACTTACTGTGATGAGGTAGGGAGACATAATTCACAGTTTATAGATTGAGGGACAGAGAGCTGAAGTACACTTGGATATACCCTTTCAGCTGAACCTTAAGAGCTTAAACAGTTACGACCCTCTGGCTGTTGCTTGTTGTTCTAATTTACACTGAAAGGCTGAATGTGCCTGGCGCAGTAAGTCACAGCATTGCAGCCAAAGGGGCAGGGGGCAGTTAACAGCTGAGAAACAATAACTGGAAATTAAGGGGCTAAAATCCCTTAAAATCAGTCACAAGAGTACATCTGGAAAGGGGGTTGGGGGGAAGGCCCAGATCAGCTTACCTACCTTCATTGCTTGCAGATAAAGCAGATGGTCTAGTCCAACTCCTCAGTGCTTCCTTGTGGGCTGATGGGAATGTTTTGGGCACCAGAGAGTGGACTGCAAAATTATAGCAAACAAATTTTGCCCCAAATATAGAACACTGCTTGGGCCGGGGGGGTGGGGGGTGTGGTGGTGAGTAATAGGGCAAAATGTCAATGATTGCTTTAGTGGGCTGTAAAGGAAAACAATATGGCAACACTGCAGAATACCAGAGCATTTTCAAGTTTACAGAGCATTTTCAAGTTTACAGAGCATTTTTCAAGTTTACAGAGCATTTTCAAGTTTA
>JANZLP010000024.1:15475186-15485969 GCA_026930925.1 Chelictinia riocourii
AAAGAGAGAGCAGGATACAAAATAGCCAGACTGGAATCCATCAAAGGCGATGCAGGGTTCATTTTAGTTATCAGACACTGCCTCCCTCTACACCTCCAACAGCTTTTTGTTTCTGCCCTTTTGATTACAGCAGTCCCAAAATCATTCCCTATTTTACAGGAAAAGGATTCCACAGTGCAGAAGGTTATAATGGCTTCAGGCCATATTGTATTTATAACTTTCTTCCATCAGTTTCCCTGTAAACAGAGATGCCAACTCTTAGCCTTAATTACAAGATGCACCCGGTTTGTCTCCACCTCCTGCAGCCCCTCCGTAGCACCCACAGAGCATGTATTAAAGCCCAATGCCATGCATCTTCTTTGCCTTCAGGTTGTGTCTGGTGTGAGGCCAGAAAAGAGGAGGGATGACCCTTGGAGAAGAGTGCCCTGCCCAGGCAGCAACATAGCAGTGAATGCTTTCCTCCTGCATAGGACTCAGCATGGGATTCCCCTCAGCTGACCCAGACTTGTACTGGCATCCAGAAAGGGTGACAGGTCTGGGTAAAGTTAGCTGTGGAAACTTGGATACAAGTAGCGTTATGTCTGGCTTTGTGACTTTTACATGCAGGGTGTACATAGGGAGGCAGAGTGGCCAGGAAATTATGGTAATCTCCCCCTTTTTCAAAGAAGGTGCCTGTCCAACAGAATAGTGGTTTGCTCCAAGATTTCCTCTGAATTAAAAAGAAAGTAGGCTTTTTCCTACAAGTTGTCTTTTAATTCCAGAGAAGAACAGATGATTGAATATGACTTAGGTCAGAGATGAGGCAAAAAGCATATTTCAAAGGTAGCTTCACTTGCGAATCGGTGGTCATTACAACCAGGTGAGTGCCAACTGGGACATTTCTGTCACTCTGAAAGGCTTCACATCCATCCAGATAAGGTCTTGTGTTGTACCAGGTAATGACACGCTGGCCAATTGTTTTCTAGCACAAGAACAGTTATTTTCAAAAATATTTGGAACCTTTAACTTTTAAAACTATTTTTGGGTAATTGCTGATTCAGACATTGGAGTCTTATTTTCATTACTTGCAGATGGCAAAATTTTCTTAGAAGATCACCAGAGGCTGAGAGAAAGGATCATTGGTTCACCTGAATCTAACCAGTCCATAGGTAGATACGGTGTACAATTTTCAGTAGACAAAGGAGCCAGATGAAGTGATGTGGCCAGGATCAGCTCAGGCTACCTTTGATTCTTGAGCATCAGGGTAACCATTTACAGGAGTACTGATTTAAGGTAGTTTTGATGTGAGCTTGTAACATGCCATTTGACTTCCAATTGCTTAAACCTGCTCTACCTTGATACTTGCTTAAAGCAATGTGAAAATGCAGGTTTGATGGTTGTTATCATGGTTTGCAATAACCCTTGAACTGTTGAGAACAGAGTACATAGAAAACAGGCAGTTTTGTTCTTGGAACTACTTAACCTTTTTCTGGTGTAACTATATTAGGTCCTATTTGCAGTCTGTTTGTGTTCTGACTCACTCTGGCAATAAGAAACCTTTTAAAAATAATAAATACATAATAAATTAAATGCCAGCAATTATTTTAATACATAGTTAATGATGTGACTAGAATCATTAGATTCTCCTGATCTTTCAGCCCCATTTGTTCCATTAGCAGTGCATTTTAGCATATACCAAATAATGCTTTCTCTGTGTAATACCCTATATGAGTGGAAAGAAACAGGAAACTCACAAGATCTGTTTGGTTTTTTATATGCAGGAGCATGTGTGCAGAAGCCTTTTTACAGTTAGGTGGATGTTGTGAACTTTGTCAAACTTCCCTCATGTGTCCTGCCTGGGTTCAGGTTGACATTCATGGCTGCTGCCATTGAAATACAAAGCAGTTCTCATGCACGTAACTTTCCAGTAGATCAATCCATTAAATATGAGTTGAAGAGAATGCTTCAAGGTAAAAGTAATAGAACCACCATGAATTTATCTCTGACTTCAGTTGAGTACAAAAGTGAAGGCTTGGTTTAAAAACAAAGTAAAACAAAAGCTAGCTATTCACATCAAAAACAAACACCTACCCCACCCCCCAAGCCCCAACAAAAAAACCCCATGGATGTGGTGGTGTGATTAAAAGAAGAACATGTCTAAAAATCCTTTAGGTCTTAGTCTTGGGGTTTAGAAACAAGGCATTTTACTGTGTAAACTCATGGGGATCACCACAGCTTTTTAGACAAAGTTCTCAAATCCTTAGCACTGAATTAGGATTTTAAAAAAAACAAACAGAAAACCTATCCTTTCCTCTGCCCCCACTGCAAATGTCTAGTAACTACAGGAAATAAAATCACCCTTTTTACTTGTAGGGGAAGCTGGGTGTGGATTTTTCCAGATCCATCCTTGCTCTCCTGGCCACCAGCCAGGGTGGGGAGACTGCTTACTGCTGCACAGTCCCCATGTTTACAGCTGTCTTAAGAAGTTATAGTAAATGTTTCTGTGTAACCTCTCCCAATCTGAAGAGGACTACTGGTGAGAGAAATCTTCCCTACAGGACTTCAGAGGTGAAAGTTCCTTTGCACACATTAGCATGATCTGCTCACCTACTTTCAATCTATGTAAATGTGAAGATGGATGTACTACTTTCTTCTATAAAATTGATTACAGATTGTCACATATTGCCTCAGAATGACTAAGTCTCTGAAACAAATTATGAAAGTGTGAATTAATGCAACTCCAGTAACCGAACTGCACTGATTTATACCTGCAGTGCTATGGCCTTAAAGTATTTTTTTTTTCTTCTTTTTTTTCACGTGGTTAAGCCTCTAGTTTACTCTCCAGACAGATTTGCATAAAATTACCCTTAAAATGTTAGATTATAAGGACTTGAGAAATCAGTTTTACACTAGAACAGTGTGAAATTTCCATTACAATGGAGAAAATGTAAATATTTAATAGCTACTTTCATTACACAGATAGGTGTGGTTCTTATAGTGCTGTTTCCCCGTGGGGGGAGGAAAAAGCTGCATAAGTTTTTTTAACTATGGAACTATGAACATGTGCAGTGAAATCAGTTGAGAGATTTGAAATCCATTTTTCCTTTTATCTTTAAACAAAGCAATTAAATTAAACATGTACATTAATATAAAGTTACAATTATGATCATGGAGTCTTTGAAATCAGTGGCAGAATTCCCATTCTGTAATGATGAAAGCCAACACTCAGGATAAAAAATAGCAACAGGCGACTTGGCAAAAATCTCTGTTTTCCTCCTGGGACTCTAAGGAGAAGCAGGCTGAAAGTGCTATCACTCTGTAGCAATGCTGGATAAAAGGCACACTTACACTTGCAATAGTATGATGACTGACTTTGTGTTGGAAGTTCTGTCTTACAGAAAATCGTTGCTGTTCCCCCCACCCTCCAATACACTTTTTTTGTTTTCCTTCATGAGAGATGTTCTTACTTCATTTAATTTTTTTTGAACTTTTTGAGAAGACGATTGCCCAATGGGCATTTGTAGCTCAGGACATTCACATTCTCTTGGGTGGATCAGGCACTTCTTTAGGCTACTTCTGCCATAACACAGGGTGCTACCTCCATATCTAAGACTTAGTCTGATTGGGAAGCTTGATCGGGGCTACAGAAAAGAGATGGGAACAGGCTTCTGGCTTTCTAGAATACAAGAATTGAATCTGGCCCTAGAAATAGCTCTTTGCACTGACTAGAGAGGGAGCCTGGACAGCTAGTTTAAACCAGATGTCTTTTAAATGGCTAAAGTTAGGTGAGATGAGTCCCACTATTGATCTCACCTGGGTCTCTTTCTGTATTCCTGAGGGGAATCCATTTAGTTGAAAAGCAGAGAGCTAGAGAGTGGGGAATGAAGTGGCTTGAGGGATGGGCAATCTTCTGATCAGCAAATGTTTTTGTCCTAAGATTTCATGCTGATTTATAGGGAAGGGCCTCACTGAGATTGTAGCTGGACTGAAGATGCAGAAATGTGGATAAAAGTGACACAGCACTGGGTTTCTTGGCTTGCTGCCCTGGCGAAGAGCCTCAGTACCAGCCCTTTCTTGGGGCATTTGGGTGAGTCAAACTAGACTAGTTTTCTTATGCATTATTTGTTGCAAATTAACATCTACTCTGTGGTACCACCTTAAGGTCTGACCAGGTCAGGAACTCAGTGTGCTAATCATAAACATGAAGCAAATGACTTTCCCTGTTTCAAAGACTCATTAGAAATGTTCAACAAATTCTTTCTTTGTGTTCCAGCTCTCTAGTGAGTGTTTACTGGCAGGAATGTTTAAGAAAGCTGTGAGTGTTTAGCGCAGATGATGAATGCAGAACCACGAGTACTCCCACCAGAAGCCAATTTCTAGGAGTTAATTCTTCAGGGAAGAGAAGCATAATATTCCAGGTGACCTGTATATGTGGCTTGAATTACAAATACCAGCTAGTCACAGCAAATTGTTCACATGCCCTGTCTCAACAGGGCAGGGAATACCTGTGACTAAGCCACAGCCTGCTTGTGGGCAGACCTGTGTAAGAGCTGAAACCTAATCTAAATGTCTTCCTTTTTTTATCACATGGTTATTCATTCATCACAGATCAAAAAGGGAGAATGGCCAGGCTTCAGATGCCCATGGGCACTTGTTACTGGCTTTGTAGTATTAAAAGAGACAAAGAATCTGGGCAATAAATGCTAAAAGCCTTCAAGACCACAATTTGCCTTCTGTTTCCCTATGCGGGGAAGATAGTGGGATTTTTTGGGCATTGGGCAGAGCTTAGCTCAAGGATTCTGCTAATTGTAGCAGAGCAGCCCTTGAGGAAGGGTGTGTATTTTCTGAAGCCCAGAGTTAGGAAGGTAAAGGTTATGATGAAGTTTCAGGGTCACAGAACATGCTGTGTTTTGATGTGCTGTCTTAGAGAGTGGGATTCCTACCAGTGACAGAGATGGATACTGATCTGCAGAGCCCAGTCCCAGAACTTGCACCTGCTTACTTGGGAATTTGTGCTCTTAGAAAGAAGAGCAGCATCATAGATAGCTTCTAGGAGAGCATGGTCTTTTAGGCAGTTATTATGGATTAGATGCATTTATAAATATAATTTATGCATGTATGCTTATTTGTTTATTTCCTCTCTCCCTCATTAATCTTACTATATTTTCTCTATGGTGTCTAGATTGCAGATCCAGTCTTTGGACTGAGTCTTGATCAGAATTTATAGTTTTGGGTTCCTAGCCTGCCACGCCTAATGCCATTACCACAGTTTTCCGGCAGTCCTTTTCTTTTCAGAAAGAGTTGTGTTGTACCATAGCTTGAACAGCCACTTTTATGAGCTGTGTTTGGTGGAGTGCCTCTCTGAAGTAGTCCATGAATGGTTAGGTATCCATGTACCACAGACTGAAGTTAATTCTTTTGCATATGTCATAGCTGACCAAATTAAATGGTGTCAGACTGTGCAAGTCCTCTTGTGTTGTAGAGCGTGGAAAGCTATGAAACACATAGAAGAATTCATGCCGTACAGAAACCTCTTGTATTTCTTCAGCTCTTTTGAGCAGGTTGCAAACACTTGTCTCCTAAATGAATCTAGAAATAATCTATCAGTTTGCATAAAGATTGTAAGTTTTTACAATGCCTTTAAAACTCTGCTGCCAAAAATCAGTAGATGGCTTTTCTACTAGGGCAGCCAATTATAATATTTCTCTATCTATGAATGGTGAAATATTGCGCACAGTAACAGTTCATATTCTTAGGTAGAAGAGAAGTAGTTCCGCCAGACAGTCTTGTGACATCTACTTTCAAACACTGATGCAACATACCTCTCGAACATATGATAGATGGTTAAGCAAGGACATTTCAGGTAGTGAACTTGGGGATATAGACATCTATCCCTCATTGTCAATTATGTGATTTTTCTCTTCTTAATCTCTTGCATGGTACTTGGGTAGAAGCACAATCTTTGTACATAGAGGTGTAAATCCATTTGCACATTCACATACATGTGCATATTATCCTTTGTCCTTTGCAGAATGCCATACTAGAACACAAGGAGATTATTCAAGTAATGATAGGCCAGCTTCTCTGGAAACCATCATAAAGCATACCTTGAGATAAGTATTGGATACATTAGCAAAGTCAGATACTCTCTAATCAAACTGAAATTGGAGGCTGTTGTGGTTTAACCCCAGCCAGCAACTAAGCACCATGCAGCCACATATTCATTTCCCCCCCACCCAGTGGGATGGGGGAGACAATCAGAAGGAAACAGGTAAAATGCATGTGTTGAGATAAGAACAGTGTAATAGAACTGAAAGGAAGAAACTAATAATGATCATAACAGTAAAATGACAATAAAAGAATTGGAATATACAAAACAAGTGATGCACAATGCAATTGCTCACCACTCACTGACTGATGCCCAGTTAGTTCCTGAGCAGCAATTCCCCCCCCCAGGCCAACTCTCCCCAGTTTATATACTGGGCATGGCGTCACATGGTCTGGAATACCCCTTTGGCCAGTTTGGGTCAGCTTCCCTGGAAGTGTCCCCTCACGAATTCTTGTGCCCCTCCAGCCTTCTCGCTGGCTGGATGAGCATCAGAAGCTGAAAAGTTCTTGACTTGGTCTAAACATACTTAGCAACAACTGAAAACATCAGTGTGTTATCAACATTCTTCTCATAGTGAATCAAAGACATAACACTATAACAGCTATGAGAAAGAAAATCAGCTCTATCCCAGTTGAAACCAGGACACAGCCGAACAACCTTAGTCCAAATCCTCTACAGGACAAAATTCAAGGACAGTTTCTTTTGTTACTTGTGGCCTTCTGCTCTGATCCTATAGGAGTGTGTGAAAGTTCTGCTTTTTGAGCCATTCTGGGGGAGATAGTAAAACTAAAACTTTGTAAAGTGAGGTTCACGCCCTCTTTTTATGAAATCTTGACTTCAGCATGTCACAGGATGTAATAGGTAGTTGATGTGAAGAAGCCTGATAATTGGGGTGCAAAGAGAGCAGGGTGCTACTGATAGTTATTGCTGGTTTTCTTCAGTTTTTATTCTGCTGATTGTGGAGACTGTATGTCAGCATGCACATCCTATGTAAAACCAGTATCAGTGTCATAGTCTACACTGAGCTCTGAGATAGCTGAAGTATTCCTGTTAGGCTGAAGACATTCTCACCAAAAAGAGAATTGTGTCAGATGAACAGGGTCTCTCAAAACAGTGGCTTTATGGGGATCTCTAAAAGTGGTCAGGCTCAAGAGCTCTCTAATAATCTCTAGAAGACTGTTCCTGTTGCTCACATTCCTCTGAAGAGAATTTGTATACAGCTCTTGCATAGTTTATGCTGAGCTTTTTTTTCCTGGTTGTCCAGAGTAGCTCAGTAGTTGTTGTTCTGATACATAAGTCTTTGATGTGTTTGGAATTAATCCATTAATGGTGACATGAGAATATATTCTCCTGAACGAGCAATGTGAGTGTCATGTACATGCAGACACCTAGAAAAATGACAGCAGATTATTAGCTGAGACCCTAGCTTACCATCTGACCTACCCATTTGTCATGGAGTAAGCTCTGAAGGGAGAGGAAGCAGTAGATTTAGGGATTTTCTAGAATGAGTTGCATAGAGCCATCGTGCATATCAGTACTTGGAAGAAAGTGGCAAGGGGGTGGCAGGAGAAGAATCCTGATTAGAAGAGTACAAAAAGGTTTTCATAGAGCAGGCAGCATAAAGTTCATTTGTCAGGGACTTTTCAAGTTAGGAGTCAAGGCAAGAAGGTTGTGTGTGACAGATGGAGAGTGCTCGGTGAGCAGAGGGGTGGCATGAGCAGAGCTGGGGAACTCTTTTGACCGATGTGGAGCACAGACCGAGATAGGAGCAAATGTAGGCTTGGTCACGCAAAAGATGCAGAACTAACCAAAATATCAGGTGATGAAGGTTTGCTTGGGAAGCTGTAGGGGTATAGACAAAACAAAATGAGATTTGTTGTGGCCATGATCAGACTGTGAAGCACAAATTTTTCAGCTTGCAGATCTGAATAAAAGGAATAAGGCTGTCAGAAAGTTAAATTGGACACATGGAGCAGTGCTGGCACTGGTTTGCTTTTTGAAAGAGCTCAGAAATGAGGATTTAGCCTTAGAAAACTAAAACCAGAAACAGTGTACAATGTACCACTTTTCTGAACTGCTGACTTAAGTCTGATGTTTAATTAGCTTCACTTATGAACTTCAGTGTATTTTGGAAAGATTTACTTTACCTGTTTTGTATTTCTTAACCATGGAAGTCTGAAGATGCTTGGCTTGTCTTAGATTAACTCATCTGCAGAGACATACATCACTCATCCTTTCCTCTTCTTCATCCCCCTCCCCCCCGCTTTCATCTTAATTAAGACACAGAGCAGATAAGCATTATTTCACACTATTTTCCACAGCAAACAACCACTATGCCAAAGCCATGCTAGTGTGAAGAGGGTATATTTGTTTTAGCAACATTTTAGTGCTTATGTATTTCTGTCATTCAATTTAAAGAGATTGGGCTATCTCAGATCATGAGAAAGAAGACAGGGACTACTTAACCCAAAAGGATATGTGCAGCCCCTGGGTTTGCAAAGTCTCTAAACTGCAGATTTCTAAAATCCAGAAGGATAACAGGTAGGGTATATGTTGCTGTATGTTTGCCTCGTTCTTAAGTTCTTTCACAAATAACTGCTACTGGCTATGAGATGCAGTGCTCTGATATCCTATGCTATTAGATAGCTGAATGTCATACAGCTTTTCTTCCATCTGTGTACAACTAACCCAAACACACCTGACCAAGGAAGCACATTAAGGAACATCACATGTTTTTGCAGAGCTGTCTGTCAGTGCGCTGAGGAAATTGTCAAATTCTTCCCAACTCCTAAGTATCGTGGAGAAAAAGGTTAGAGGAATAGTAGTGGATGTGGGCAATTTCAGTTTTAGCAGTTAGCCCCCTTCTCCTCCCAAATACATAGTCTGCACAACAAAATGCTTCTCTCTAAGGCAAGCTTATTCAGCAAGGCTTACAGGTGCCATGTATCTGCCCAAGCAGATGAGGGAAAGAAGCCAATGTTCCCTGGAGGGTTGATCCATGTGAGGAAATGTGTACCTAATGTAGCAGGCTGGTCCTGCAGCCTGGAAGCACCACCACGCGATGAGCCCCTATAGGAGAGGCAGGGTGTGACTCTGAGATCTTTTGGAAAACTGAAACTAGAAGCAATGATTGTAGGACATGGGCACCTACTGGGAGAGTTAAATAAGAATGAATATGAGACGTTATGCAACAAGCACAGCGAGTTGGTGCAGCCCTCTAAAATATTCTGTTCAACACCTGGCCTTTAATTCATAGATGCTAACAAACGACTGATATACTCAGGTTGAACAAGAAACTGCCCTTGGCCCATAATATGAAACAGCTACCAGACCCATAAGAGCTATATAGGTATGCATGGATATGGAAGGATTATTCGGAGGGAAGGAGTACTCTTCCATTGCCCATGCCTGGAGTTGAATCCTACTGAAGGTGGGGTTACCCTTTCCCTGTGGACTGTCAGCATGTGAAGGGGTGGCATGGATGACTGGGGAAGCCTTTGACTTTCCCCTCTGCAATCTACAAGGAATTGAGTGGCTATGAAGGTACCGTGCAGTGCCCGATCGAGTCCCACGTTATGACGGGTTCTTGCTGCGTCACTTAGAGAAGTCCCTGAGAGAGTCTTAGGTCCCCTTTCTAGTTTACCATGGAGAAACCTGTTTGGGCTAAAGCTCTCCCTGGGACAGGTAAGTGAAGGCTGATTAGTTACTGGTAATAGGTCACTGTTACATGCAGCAGCAGTTCATGAGGAAAAATGGTAAGGATTTTCCACCACATCCTGCAGGTGTGGAAACACAGTCACGTGGAACTGAAATGGCTAACAAGAGACCATGAAACATATGAATGATAGAGCTCAGTTTCTCCTCTCAAGCGGTTGGCAAAACTAAAGTAAGCAGAAAACTCCACAACTTTCAGTATGCAAAGAGCCGGAAACACCTATTGCTATTTGACCCATAGTCAGTTTACTATTTTCTGCTTCTTGGTCAGACTGTTTATTTGTTTCAGCTGCTTTTCAGGATGACGAGTTGTCTAAGAATGTGCTGGTGTTTAGCAGGAAGGGGGGTTGTCTTACAGCATGCCCAACTACCTGAGGAGAAGTACTGAAAAGTAAACTGCATCACTGAGCTTCAGTCTTACCCATGGCCTGATGAACAAAAAGAATTTGAACACTGAGTAGCATATGACCTTGCATCTGTAGTACAACTACACTGAAAGGGATCACCATGAAATTGAATAAAATTCTGGTAACAGTGCTGGGTCAAGGAATCATCCTATCTATCAGCATCCATCATTTTTAGACTCTTCCTCATGCTGATAATTTAACTGTCGTAGTAATTTTGTTAGCTAAATGATGGTGACTACTCAGGCAATGAGGTTTATTGCCCTCAAGAAATAAACATTAAGAAAAATTATGAGTGTATTTTTAAGAGAAGGGTGAGTCAGGTTCTGTAAGTATAGTAAGATCTCTTGACGTGTATGTAAATGTTATGAATCTGGCTGCAGAAACTAACTCTTCCAACAAAACTCTCTTGCTGAAGAACCAGGAAGAGGATGTAAAACCAAAGGTGATTAGGCGCAACCACTTATACTAATGTCTTCTGACTTCTCTGCTTGTCAGTCACACTGTGTTAACTCCCTTTTTGCTTTGAGTCCGAGCAGGTTTAGGGGAGGGTGCTGTGACTTTATTAGGAGCAGAG
>JANZLP010000024.1:15549099-15561940 GCA_026930925.1 Chelictinia riocourii
GGGCTGCAGGTGGAGATCTGCTCCACCGTGGACCTCCCTGGGCTGCAGGGGCACAGCCTGCCTCACCATGGTCTTCACAGGCTGCAGGGGAATCTCTGCTCCGGCGCCTGGAACATCTCCTCCCCCTCCTTCTGCACTGACCTGGGTGTCTGCAGAGTTGTCTCTCTTACATGTTCTCACTCTGCTATGTCTAAGTTGTGAGAAGTGGACTTTTCTTAATTCTCTTTGTATAAATAGCTTGCATGGGTGTAGGCAGGAAAACGCTGACAGGTCTGCAAATGGCTGTCCCTTATTTCTCAGCAAATTGCATCAGTCCTAAGTGCACAGGAGAGGACGTTCCTTCAAGAAAGAAGGTAGCATCTGTTATGCTATGCTCAGCAATTACTGATTATTGAACTCTTTTTCCCTCACAAAACAGAGGGAGCTTCTATTTTTACCCAGCGCTTATTGGAATTTTTGCTGCATTTCATCAATATCACTCTTACTGTGCTCCCTTTCCCATTGGAAGATAAGGTTGCAATTACTTTCTGCTACTGCATCCTCTTCCTAGATTACTTGTTGGGAAAACTAAGCCTGGTTTATACCAGTGTTGCTGTATCATTTCAGAAGAAAAATAGCCCAGTTCTAAATTAGATGCAGAGCACAAAAGATTCGTTTACTTGATAGAACTACATTATAATTTATGATGCTTTCAGAAAGATGAGCTATGAAAAAAATCCTTCTTTCCCTTTTAATCTTCCTAAGGCAGATTTAGCAATGGGGAGGGGAGAGGTGCAAAAATATTTGCTGCAAACTCAATCTTTATTGACTAAAAAGCATTTTTTCTTTTGTAGAGGAGTGCATTCTGGGATTTTGTGTTATAAGCACAAAGAGAAGCTATGTTACTGATGTGCATCATGAGGCATATTACAGGAAGAATACATTTGATTGTGGTCTGCACTTTATGTCAGAATCCAGAAAATACTCAGCAGAAATCATCAAAGCCATCTGACTTCCTAATGAACTATAGTTACTATACTGAGGAAAGTTTGCTAATGAATACAGCTCTAGTCTAACAGAACCAGCACACAGCTGAGTAACGCATACCTGGAGAAGCTGAACCTTTCTGATAGTATAGTTAAGTATTGGTATATTTTGCTAGAAGGTTTGGTGGACTCTGTAGAAATCTTTCAAAAGCCTATTTTTTTGAAAGCTGTGTTCTCATTAAATCAAATTAATGAGCTTGATGTGAGGCATGTCTTTTGAAATTCTAGACTGTTAAGGAAAAAGTAAACTTAAAATCAAATTATTATTTTTGGGAGAATCTGTATGTGTACACTTACTGATTCAACAGATTTGCGGTAGAGGGAGGATCTGACTTCGACTGCTTTGAAAAGCAACTCTTTACTACCCCTCTGTCCCCATCAGTATTCCTTTTACAGTAAAACTTGTTTCTTTATTTCAACTTGGATAAAACTTGGAATGGTTTCATGTAAGGAGCTGCCTTTTTTTATCCTTTGAAGAACCTATTTCAGAAGGTTTTAAGGGCAATTGTGGCAAAGAACAGCTCATCTATATCCAAGTGCATTTCAGTCAACTTCAAGGCTTAATACGTGGTGATTCATTGGGTCCTGATTGCACATAAAAATAAGGATGTTGTATTTCTATGTAGTACTCTCTAATACTCCAAGAGCAGCCCAGGGTGGATTGAGTGGTTCCTTATCCTTGTATTTGTGCTATGAGAGCCCAGAGAACATGGTTCTATGATAACCTGAAGTATAGACCAGGAAAAGATTGGATTGATGACCTAGAGCCCCTGTGTGCCTGACCCTGGACAAATGGGGTTTTGAGACAAACTTTTAATCTGTCAGAATGAAACATTTTTAAGAACTTTTTCCCCCCGGTGCAAGTTTACCTGAATACTGATGTGGCTTAACGTCTGAAATAGCCCCCACAGGTGGGCAAGTCCATTGTTCTGTTTTAACTCAAATCTGGAGATGTGAATTAAAATTAAATTTTAGTGAAGACTACGTGTTGCAGTTCTCAACTTTCCCTACTCCTTCCATTTTCCACTTTTTTGTGGATGGCATGGTTTGGTTTTGGTTTTGAACTCTCAAAATCAATCATCCTTGCCAACTTCTTTCTGGAAACAGAACACAACCTTGAAAATGCATGGAATGTGCAGCACTCCATGTCTGCTAAGACCCTTGCCAATTTAGCATTTACCAGAGTCTGAAAATCTGACTTCTCCAGCCTGGAAGAGCCTAACAAGCTACATGATTGAATGGGGATCTTTGTCTTGCAGTCCAACTGTTTGTTGCAGAGCAGGGGGAGCTGTGGGCTTGGTCCGATGCCTAAATCCACAAGGCCTGGACAAAGACACATGGCTAGTGTGATGCTGGGTTTATTTATACGCAAATGCCTCCACACTGCAGCTGTGAAAAATGTACAAAGCACTAATTCAAACTTCTCATTATGGCACCTAGCGTCAAGTTATATATCCGCTATTACCTTCTGTATCTGTCAGTAGTTGACTAACAAAACTAGCTGCTGAGAACTTCAGTATGATTAATACTTCAGGTTAAAAACTCTCTGGGAAAGGATGGGTATGGTTAATCTGATACTTCATCAAGTAGATGAGTATAAATAGCCATAACTATGTCTTCAGGCATGGTGTAGGCCAGTTGTGACTTAAGCTTTAAATTGCAGTGGTTCAGTAGCATCTACACTATGAAACTTCAGATGGTGGAGGAGAAATTATTTTTAGATGGAATGTTTTTTCATCAAAAACAATCAGAGCATACTTCTGACCTAAGGGTTCTCGGTAAATTCTGTAAGTTGCCTTTTTTTCCCCTGTGTCCTTTGTTACCAGCTTACATTAAAGAATGTTAAGAATCATGTTACCATAAAACATAATGGAACATCACTTCATTTGAACTAATATGAAGCTGAAACAGGACCAATATTTAAAGATTCCTGGGTTTGCCCTTACCAAGGATGAGGGGGGTTTTCTTCTGGCTGTGAGCCAACATCTGTGCAAAACGCATCCTCGTGGTGTAGGGTGTTTAGAAGAAGGAAATGCATCTCATATTCCAGTTCTTTATTATGCCAGTCATGTTGGAGAGCTTATTTTGAGCTATGGTAGGAAACCTCTCTTTTTCTATTCAACAGAAAGTGTTTAGACAGTTTGAAGAACTCTTGTCTCCCTTCCTCTATTTGAGCTCAAGTCTTCAATTAGATGTAATTGAAAAAGGTAGAGTAAATGGCAGGTGCCTGCCTCTTTGGAAGGTGTAATTATGACTAGCTTGCAGACTTGGAATTTTGATGACTGAATAAATAAAGAAGACAGATGTGTTTGTGTACACACTGACAGCAGTATTGACAGGGTGACACGGGGTTATTTGTAGCTCTGTAGTCTGTAGAATGAGGGGAAAAGTGAGGGGTTTGGGCTACTTTCCCCCTCTTATTTAGAAAATGAGCATCTATTCTCTCTCTCTCTCTCTTCATGTCTATGGATGAGGTGAATTTCTGTTGTGCCTGTGAAAAATATTAACAGCTGTAGATGGGACTTAGGCATTGATGTGTGCTAGCTAGAGGATTTCCATTCAACATATTCAATAAGACGTCTTCTCTTGTATTTCTACTTCCGCTTTTACTCTCCTTTATCTTCTCAGCATTCTACAGGTAAGAAATTACCTTGAATCTGATCAGAAATCAGAATGTGTTGCTAGGTAATCCTGTCTCCTAAAGTCAAAGGTATTCCACGAAAAAAAAAAGGCTGTGCAAAGGACTTCCATCTGCTTTAAAAGCACTATCATAGCCACATTGCTGTGTGGCATTTTTATCAATCGTAAAAAAAAAAAGAAGAAAGGCCAGGACAAGTACTGCTTTGAGTGGAGCAACAGAATATTTGAGTAACCAAGTTGTTTACAAGGTCTTCATGCTCCCTCTGCTATGGCTTGCAGGTGGTGATGCTGGGGCAAACCAGGTTTTGCTAACAAATCCATTGAGAACAAGCTGTTATCTAATCTATAGCTTAATAAAATATTGATGCTTCTAAGACATTAACTATCTTCTTTTCATATATTGTTAACTTGCCTATCTTTATTATATCTGATATAAAATAATGTTCTCAAAACATTGTTTGGTCAGCAGCCCTCTTTTTTTTTCCTCATTATCTTGTACGTTACAAATTCATGTACTCATGTATTATGTTGTATTCTTTGCATGCAATCACAGCATGGTCACTGTTGAAAATGACTCACCATTTTTTAATTTACAGAGGCCTTATGAGAACTGCTGGGTATATTTTTAACACATTTCTTGAGCTCAGTTCAAGAATGGCGTGTTAGTTTAAGATAATTTCTTTTGTACTTTGTAACACAGACTTCACACATGGTCAGACTTTGCTAGACCTACTCTGATGCTGCTCTTGCTGTGTGGAGGGCGTTCTGATTTTCTGTGCTTTACAACTTTCTTCTCTTTCACTGATATGTAAGCTTAAATAGCCAGTACATAAAGTAGTTAGGATGATGATTATAGAAGTTTTGATGGTGTATGTAGGGCTGGGGGATTTCAGCATAAGGACTGATAACATAAGGGGTCTTTATTTTCTTGTCAGTTGGGAATTTGCCTCTTTTGTAAATACAATTTTTTATGAACAGTATCTGAGAAAGCCCACACAAAGGGTGGTTAGGATTGCCTAAAGAAACAACTTTACTCATCTATTTCTCCTGCAAAAATCTCAGTTGCCAGGGATATGCTTTCATTGCTCCCTAAGGAATAATAGAGGAAAAAAAAAATCTAAACTGAATGTAAAGTATCTAGGCAAATAGCGAAGGAGAAATGAACAGAAACAGCTTCGAACAGAATGTCTCTTCCTATGTTAAAATATCATTGTTTTTTTAGACTGTGCTTTTTTGAATTCAGCTATTCCCTGTTAACTCACACTTCATTTATGTTTTCCCTCTCTACTCTGCTCACTGAAACAGTTTATTTCTGTAGCTGAGTGTCCATGATGTTGTGTATTCAGGCCCTTCAAATTGAAAATACTTTCATACTTCTCTTTCCTTCAACTAAAACAAAGGCTCTTGTCTGTGAGACATCTGGTTTCTAATCACTGTACCCAGTATTGTGGCCTCCTTTAGTTGTGTTTGTAGACCTGCACAGTCACATCTACCCTTACATGCTTGCACAATGTGCATTGTTTGCTCCAACAAAGCTATTTTGACATATGTCCTGTTTCTACCACACATCTGGCATGATTCCTCAGATAACTTACCTGTGCCCTCTGCCAGTTTCACATGCAGAAAATGCTGAATGCAGAAAGTGCTGAAGTGCATCAATATCATGAGGTTTATTGTTGTGGAATTAGCTCACTTCTGCCTCTGTTGGTTTGATCTTGCAGCTTGAATGTATTCTTCTGTCTGTCTTCATTTTAATAAGAGCTCTGCTGGTGCTGCATGCTCAATGAATATAGTGCAGATCATTGCTGTGAGAGCTCGGTTCAGCTTTATTGTTTAGATGATAAAGTAACTGTCCATTCCATGCATTGTGGAATAGTAATCTAGAAGATGGGAGCATGTGCTTAGAATTTCTGGATGTGGTACTAATTCTTGATTACAGCCCTCCTCCTACTGCAAGCACTATAGCTAATGTTATAGCCTTAAATTTTTACGTAGGAAATGAGCAACGGGTGCATTTAATGAAAAGAAGTTACATTTGCTGTCTAAGGTCATCTTCCTGCCTTGATTGGTGTGAAGCAACCCTGGAAAGTTCATTGCCAGAGGAGCTTTTCTTTCTGATATGACTACAGTACATAGTAGCAAAGTGGCATTTTTATTTCTGTCATTTATTCCTGCTCCTGTTTCCTTCCATAAATTAAAAGAAGGCAAAACCCCCAGTTTGCAAATAAAGCTGCCTCTGTATCACAAAGCAGATAGCACAGTTATCTTTGTGATTGGTTGTACCTCTTCACAACCCTCGTTGCTACCAGGATGTCAGCTAAGCTTGTCATATAATGCTGGATTGAATCAAGGAAAATTGTGGTGTGAAGATAAAAAGGACTGCAAGGAAGGAGGAAAGGGAAATGGTTTCCACAAGCTTTTATTTAATTCTTCTATTTAGTTTTAAAATTATTTTTCCTAGCATTAAAATAAAAAATGTCAACATTGATTTTTTTTTTCTTACCCTTTGGTCTGGTTAAGTAGAGGGAAAAAAAGAGAATAGCTGGAAAATAAAATTAGAAATATTATTTAGAGTATAAATATGGGATAAAATGGGCAATTCACATCCATGTATAGTGTGGAAGTTATGTTTGTACACTGTTGCAAGGTCTAGCCATCATGTTATACAATTTGGAGAGCTGGGGACTGTGAAGGAGAGCTGCAAGGGAGAGTTCACATGAATAAAAAAGGTGACAAATACAAGGTCTCATATTTTTACTACTCATATTGTAGTGCAGCTATTGTCCTGGATCTGTGAGTCAGAATTGACCCAATTTCACAAACCCTTTTGTATTATTATTAAATATTTTGAAGAAAAAATATTCATATATCAAAATAGAATTCAAAAGTTAAAGAAAGTAAAAGTCACTGTTCAGATAACAAGAAAACTTCCAAACAGCTGTGAAGATCTATGTGTATGAGCCATAGCTTAAGAAGTGGAGCAAAACTTCAGTGAAAAGATTGCAGATGGGCTGAAAAAGAAATTCTTTTTGTCCATTTATGTGGCACCTCCATTTGCTCTTCAAGTCCATTTTGGGCTTATATTGTGGACTGTTGTGGGTGAGTGGGGTGCACGTGTGTTCTGCTTGCTTCCCGACGGCCTGGTCTGTGTGCATTTACACATACTTCTGCCCATTGACTCTGTGCCCAGAGATCCAGTTTCTGCCAGCAAAACCCCTCCACTAGAGTATTCATAGCAAATACACAAAAAATTATCTTAAAAGTTAGAAAGTTAGAAGCATATATAGAGAAACTATTTAGTGGTACCTTGTTCAGAAGAAGTAAGGAAGTATTAAAAAATGAAAATTCATTATACAGTATGTTGGAATGAGGAACATTTTGAGTTGTGCAACATGCACTGCAGTGAAGAAGCATGTTTCAAGCAGATTGTGTCTGATATGACATAAATGATCATCAGTTTTGATGCAGTTTGGAGCTCTGCCAGTTACACTTTTGATGAAACACTTGATTCTGATGATGTTCTTATGCTGTATAAAAATATCCCCCATTATACGATATAAACTATGCATTGCTGTAGCTCATGTTCCAATAATGACTTTAAATTGTCATGGGAATTCACCATTTCCTTTGGAAGCTGGTGTTCCAGTAGTAATTCTCTCACACATAATTATACAATTATTCACCTGAAATATTTTTGTCTGTATGATGCCAGAAATCCTGCAAAAAATTTGCATTTTCAGTGGGAAAAAGATACTAATCTTCTAATTTAAAGCGGAAAAAAAAAAGAGTGAGAGAAATGTTTCGATGGAATGATCAGTGAGCAGGAAAGAAGGTGATCAGTTGCCTCCCCCAAAATACTGAACTGGTGTGTCTGTTGCAGATGTATTCAAGCAGTGCGCCTCTAGTCACATTCAGGCACCAAGTCATTGGTTTTGTGCAGACTTTTGATGTTTCTAGGTTATTTCTCACTTTACTGAATAACTGTACCCACTGCTGTATAATGCTCTGATTTAACGTAATGAGTAATTGTTCCTTTAAGCAAAATTATTAAATATCCAAAAGTATCACTGATATCTGATGTAGAGAACATCTTTTATGTCCTTTGATTCACAGTGATGTTCTGCTTCTAATATTTCTGGCAGAGGCATCCTAGCCTTTAAGGACAGGTTGCCCCTGTTTAGATAGCACACACGTAATTAATAATCCATGAAAGAGTCCATTTCTGTTTCATGTGATCTCTTGAGTACACACACATATGCTTCAGCTAATACTAATTCTATAGAATAGGAAAATCACGCTTTGGATGTCTAACAAAGCTGTTCCAGCCCACACCCAATTTACATATTGAGATATTTCAGAGGGTTGTTGTTCCCTAAGGTGCTCTGCTGTGTTGCTACTCTAGTTCTTGAAAATCTCTGTCAAGATGCTTGCTTTCTCTTGCAAAGGGCAACATCTGGCTCCTTACTGGCAACCAACCTGCAGTACTATTTTTCTTTCAATACAGTTTGCCATCTCTTTGTCTCCTCTCAACCTCACAGAAATTTCAACTGTGGTATTTTCATTGTGCACTCTCTTTTATTTCTGGGTTTGTTTTTTATTTTGTTTTATTTTATTTCCTGGAGTATTTGAACAAGTTCTTAGGAGTTTTCTCTGCTTCAACCATTGGCATGGCAGAGCACTGCCTGACAATGTGTCCGCAGTCATTTCCTGTTCCAAATACTGCAGTATCTTGTATTATATCACTGTGCATAACTCTTGCCAGGAAAAAAGGGTCTCAAATTGATTTTTCATAGAAAAACACAGATATATTTATTCGGTTTGCTACTACAGTAAACCCATGGGCTGGGAAATAGCCAGGTCTAAATCTGGCTGAAGTCAGCAGCAGTGCTGCTTGGAAATAGACTTCTCAGTTTTCTTGGCTTCTGGTTCAACCCCCCCCTTGCTGCTATAAATAAGCGAGTAAGCTCCAAGAAAGCGTTAAACTGTAGCCCAGGGGAGGACATCCCCATCTTAGCAGAGATAAGAGGACTGAAGATGAAATGATTGGTCACTATTTTTAAGTGCCTGTCCAAATTGGGACTTAATTACCCATCTGAAGCTGTCCTGGTGGGACAAATACTTTGGTTATCCACTTAATTAAAAATAAACTGAAAGGCATGCTAGCGCTGAAGCATTTCATCTTGTTGTGTTGACTTTGAGCAAACAGACTTCTGCGATGGCCTCCAGCCACTTTTCTTTTTTTAGTCTCCTCTTGGCTTTGCGTAACACAGCAGCTTCTACCCAGGACCTTTTATTTGATTCATTTGGGTTCAGCCGAGTGTCTTGGTTCCCGGCCGTTGTTTGCAGGTAGCAGTCTGAGTCGCCTGGTTTTCAGTGGAGACTGGCAGGGGTGTTCTAGCTGTTCAGCCACTTGTCACAAGCGGGTTCTAGAGGTTTTCCTTTTTCTCATCTTTTTTAAGATACTGACACTTCAGGATTTCTGATCACTTACGCATCTGCAGGAGTTAACGAGGAGATGATCGGGGTCAGGTTTTTCTCCCCTCGTTTCACGTGCTGCACGTGGGCTGCTGCTTTGTGTAAAGCTGTGAGATAATCTTTGGAGGACAGAGGAATAGGTTACGAATAGAGGTCACAAACTCATTTTTTGGCTAAATAGCTCAGACTAAATCTTCCGAGTGACAATCCCCTCTAGCGGGACTAGTTTTATAACTATAAATATGGCACAGCAGCACGGCTTAGGTCTTCAGCTGCATCCTTTGAGCTAACCCCGAGACGGGAGAGGAGGTCCTGGCCTGCCTGTCACCAGCGCCTGGAACTGCGTGCCTAGAGCTTTGCCCCTCGTTTCCCTTCCAGTCCCTCAGGGTTTTCAGCTTCATACTTGGAAGTATTTGACTCACATACTGCTGTTAGCTCTGGGATGCGTTGTGAACAGCAGCAGTTCTTCCAGGTACAAATGGCTTGGCAGCAGCATTTGGCTCCCAAGCGCTGTGTGCCAAGGCAGGTACCAGCTCTTGGTTCTGAGCAGTTCTGAGGAGTAAAGGTTGGTCTTAGAGCAGCTCTGTGGGGCTTGGAGCACTCGCTGACAGGTGCTTGCATTCAAGACGTTTCGTTCAGGTGAATATCGGTTCAGTTAAAGGTACGTCACAAAAGTAACTCAAACTGAAGAAACTGGTTTCAAAGCGTGCATCGTATGGGTACCTTAGGAACGCTTGTCGAGAGCGTAACCAGAAAGCCCCACGGCACGCACCTTTGAGACTCAAGGGACAAGTGAGCGCAGCTCAGCCATTTGCAGGAGGCTGCTTTTCTTTCCCAAACTCACCTGGTGAGCGGCAAAGTCTGTCTCCATTGCTCCCAGATGGAGCCATCGGTGGCCCTTGCTTGGGACGATCCTGCAAGAAGGAAGCTGGGCTTAGAGAGCAGCCCCGCAGCAGAAAAGAAGGGGTCACCCTTGAGCTGCCAGCCGGCAGCAGCAGCCTGAGCGCAGCAGAGCTGCGACCCTCTGCCCTGCCGGGCTCTCTGCCCTGCACGGCAGGATTCCCCCCAGTGCTGCCAGTGAGGATGTGCCAGCATTCCTGGTGGCTCCCCAACCCTGTCTGCTCCCCGAGTGGCAGCGTGGGAGCTTCCCTCCCTCCCGCACATCCTCAGCCCACTGGCCGCACATCCTAGCACAGCCAGAGGTGGGTGAACGGCAGCCATTCTCACCGCTGCCTGGCTCTCGATCAGCCTCTCCAGGCTCCTGGTGCTGAATGTCCTCCACTGGGCAAGAGAGAAGGAGCGGAGGAAGGTGAGCAGCGATGCCTCTGCTGCTCGGCTTCAGCTCAGCATAGCTTCAGTCCTCTATCAAAGCACACACTGATTTCCCAGCACTGCCTTCTGCTCAGCCATTTGAAGGCCTAGACACAAAGTCTTCTCTGATTCTGATGCAAGCTCCTACAAAGGACAGCATTCCTCAGGAAAATCTGGTAGTAGCTGATGACATTTGGTAGCCTTCTTTGCCAAGACTTAGCACCTCCTGAGCCATCCTGGAAGTGACATACTGCTATAGCAGGCAAAGAACTGATGTTCACAGAAAAATTAAAATTAATAACATATATCTACAGTGTTTGCAGGGGGAACTATCTGTGTTTTCACACTTCTTTTTTTTATGCTACAAACACTGTTATTAATAGTCTTTTGCATCTTTGACAAAGAATCTCAAAGAGGCTTATACATTTCCAGGTCAGATCCTCTGTGGTATAAATCAGCAGCTCTCCAGTGAGCAGCTGCCCTCATTTATATGAGCTGGAGATGCGGGATTTTTAATTCAGTCAGTGATAAAAACCCTTGCATATCAGGATGGTGCTAAGATTAGGTCTTTCAGGGCTCATGACTGAGAACTGGGCAGCAATCTGAAAGAGTAAGATACAAAGAGGATGAGGTACACCAGCACATTGCAAGATGATGACCTTAAATGCTACAATATATACACAGCATAATAATATACCTGAATCTTATCACCCAGGGGCTATTAACATGATGATGCTTCTGAGTAAACAAAGTGCTTAAGTGAACATAGCATAGTTACACACTACAACATAGGGTGAGAGGAATAATGTTGCCAATTAAAATCAAAGGAAAAACTAGAGAAAGTAGAATTGCACTTAGCAATCACAGAAAAAGGTATATTTACATTTCCTTGAGTTCGTTGCCTTTTTACATATCAGAACTCAGCAATACTCTATATTCTTTCTCACTGTAAAATTCACTACGGATTAAGGGCCTCTCCCTCACTCACTGCAAAGGCAGATGAAACCTAGGAGGCAGACAGGACTTGATGGATTCCTCACACACACCCAAAACCATTATGATATTCAAGGTTATGCTTCATCAGTGCTGATCAGTTTCTCTCTCTTATAAAAGGCAGGCTAGTCCTTGGTGGCAGGTACACTGGTGAAGCCCTGTGGAGATCATTTATGTTTCATGATTACTTGAACAGAGGTTGGCTCTGCGCCTGTTGTACGATCTTAAAGTGAGTGAGAAATCACTGTGAAGGGCAAAATGGGAGCTTCTCATCTTCAGATTTACAGGAGACACCTTTCACAAAGTACCAAAAAAAGACCCTCTGCTAAAGTAAATTAGTGCTTTGCAGCTCCACTATGCCAGTTCCTTAGCAGTCAAGCATGCTCTGTTGCTGTAGGTCTCCATGTGACAACAGCTTTCAGATGCTTTGGTTATTAGTAAGACAGCTGTGCTGACTGAGGCTATATCAAGCTGTCTGACCATGCAAAAAAAAGCCTGTCAGAAAAAGACCATATAATTCTTCCCTACTGTGGAAACATGCCTGGAATTAGTGCTTGGAGAATGAGAACGTATGAGGATTTCGCTGTAGAGAAAAAGAGTTCCTTGCCCGTTTACCACTGTGAACATTGCTTCACCCACTGCAAAAAGGGTACCTGGAAAGCATTCCAGTCTGCCTGTTCAGGGGCCTCTTTGATGCTGTACATGTGATCGGCAGCCTTACCTGGACAGGCAGGGAAAGAGTGGTGGCCAGGCTGACAGCTGTCACACTGAAGTCCAGCCACCCCGGAGCGACAAAGACACATCCCGAGAAAATTGCAGACTTCAGGCTGGGTACCCGCCAAATTACATTCGCACACTGCAAATGAGAAAAGACATTTCAGAGGCAGCCTCTGCCCAAGCTCTATTCTTTTATCTTTCTTTAAATAAAAAAATAAAAAAAAAAAAAGAGAAAAAGCAACTCCCTGAATCTCAACAGGGATTCTCCATCAGATTTGATTCATAACAGCTTTTATTGATTGCCCACATCAGTAATAATTCAGTATCGAGGGAGACATTGATGGAAGAGCAAAAGAGTTTGGCTCAAAGTGACTACTGGGTTCAGTATCAGTGTTGCAGTGCTACACTTAGCCTGTCCCCACCCAGATTCTGATCGATGCCAAGTGGTATGCCAACTATTTAAAGTAGTTCCATCCTTTTTTAAGACTAAAATGAAACAATTTATGGTTTTGAGCAGAGATGGTTAATAAAGTTTAAAACCAGTCAGTTTTCTAGTACTGATTAGAAAGGGTAGCCTGGTGCAGCAAAATGAGGTTGCAAACTCAAATTAAACACAATTTTTTATTTTAAAAAACAAGAATAAGTAACAGAAATGTTCCCAGAGGTATTCTAAATTTCAT
>JANZLP010000024.1:15642170-15652234 GCA_026930925.1 Chelictinia riocourii
AGCTACACAAGGCAGTCATATAGTATTTATAATCTTATATGTATGTAAATTCTAAATAACACTGAAATTAGAAAAATGTTAGGAGTGCCTTGATATAAGTATGCCCCCTTTTAAAGGGTGTTCTATATTTCCTCCAAGTTAAAATCTATTTTCCTTTTAAAAATTATCCCAAATTACTTTCCTTGGTTCAGTGTAGTCAGGAGATGCATAATACAATTGGAAGCCAAAAGAATAAATGAGCTCTGAAGGGGAATTGATACTTCTCAGACATCACACCCCAGATACAGCCTCTAACTCTAGGTTTTTAAACAGTGCTTTGCCTCTCACTGGAAAGGTTTTGTGATGCTCTCTCCCCAAACATCTGCTGATGGCCACTTTCAGAGTCAGAATCCAGGTCTGGACAGAGCTCCCCTGGTGCAAATGGCCAGCCTGATGTTCTTAAAATTTGAATGCTATTGTGGGATCCATTAAATTTCATGCTGGTGATTTTATTGTGCTATCGGTGCAACCTCAGTTGACCAAATGGCAGCTGTCATAAAAGGGGGAGGAAAACATTCCATCTTCTGTTGCCTTGTGTTACCTTCTGCTGAGCTGAGGAGATATAAAAGAGCCCTTGAAGTATGGAAATTGAAAAGGTCTCGGCTGGAAATGGTCGACAATGCTGCCTTCTACAGAGCAGAAGAATGGGAAACAAAATGGGAGGAAAAAGTTCACTGTGCAGGAATAGCATATACAGAGTTAAGTTTGAACTGGGTCACATAACAGGATTTTATTCTTTTTTCCTTTCTCATTATTTCTCCTGGCTTTGAATCATTTCCATTAAAAATGAAACTTCTTCAGTTAGTCATCATAAATTAGCATCCACCAATGTTTGAGGTATTGGCCCCAAGTGAACTAGCCTACTACAGTAAAGTACAATTCAGCTCCTGTGTAGCCTTTCTCTGTGAACTGGGCAAATGAGCTTGGATGCGGTCTCTGTTTCTTTGTGCTTGGATTCCAGCTGCTCTAACTAGTTATGGAAGGCTTATACATTTCTGTTCTCTATAAGCACCTTACTGTGGAAAGTAACCTGCTGCTGGTGCTGTTTCTTACATCTTTCTGACTGCATGAAACATCCAGATCCTATCTAGCCCTATTTATCTGCATGAAGCTGCAGAAGCTATAAAGTCATCCCACGGTGTTTTAGCATATGTTGAAAAATGAAATACTGTCAAACTCCTACTTGAAATAGACTGGAAATAACCTTACATTTTTGCTCCTTCACACTTTTTCTGTAGAGATCATTCAGGGATTCAGATGCAGTGAGGCACAGAAATAGAGAATGAATCTCTCACTTGTCGAACTAAAAATTAACCTTCTGAACTAAGATAGTTTTAGATAACTAGAATCTCTAGTTTCATGCCTACTTTCTGTGTTACACAGTATTAGTGCTTCTTATTGTTCTGTGCAGAATGAATAATTCAGTAAGTGATACCCAAGTTTATGTTTTGAACAGAATAATGTCTAGAAATTTTGTATGAATGAGATCTCATCATTTTTTAAGCTTGATTACTGCCAGCATAGACGATTGTCTAAACATATGCTATTTGTTTTTCTATCATACCAATTCATTGTATCTAGCAATGAAATTTTATGTTCTGATCAGTAGTATAAATCTGCAAAATAACATTCTTGGAGCCTGTTGCAACAAGTGGGAGTTTGCCATTATTTTTTGGGTGAAAAAATTTCACTGTTACGTGTACAGTTAAAACAACTTTAAAGATAGGAGAAATACTGAATATTAATGCCTTATCATAAGCAATTAGGAAGCCATCCGTTCTGGTTTGGGGATAGTGGGTGCTGTCCTGCTCGAATTTTGTAGTTAATTATATTAACTTTTGTGTGTATATATATGTGTATGTGCGTGTTTGATGGCAGTCTTCTCTATAGACTGGTTTCTTACCCCATGATTTTACAGTGATTTAATAGTAAAGCAAGGAAGATTAAAGTGTTAATTTCCATTATCCTACTGTTTTTTAAGCAGCCAGCATAAAGTAAGGTAAACCCTGTTAAAACAATTTCAGCTCTAATATTGACTGCAGAAGTACAGAATGAGATTTTACCTTCCCATTGATTTGAAAGGAGAAAAAAAACAAGTTAAAGTTTCTAAATCATTGCCTTACTTCCACAGATGAATATTTTTAAGTTGGCAGATGAATGTTTCTAGAATCAAAAAACTTAATGCTTCCAGAGGCACTGTTTTGTTAGTTTTTGAAATTGTTTTTTAAATACTGTTTAGGTATACATAACACACACAACAAAAAATATAATCCCAAATACATAGGTTAGAGGCAGACCTGTGAGGAACGTTCTGGATTTTTTCATGTATGCAGTGATTATTTGAATCCATTCCTGGCTATGTTCAGTGGATGATTTTTGGGCTGCAGCTGTCTTGCTGAATATTCATTATGAAATGCTTGTATTTAAAAATAAACCCATTAGATTTGTTTTTATCACACAAACTTGTCTTTCACTATGTGCCAGTGACCTGGCATGGTGTCTGCATCCCTGAGCCTTAGGTCTCCATGGAAAATCTTCATGTTTTGGACTTCTTTTTCTAAGAATATTCGACAATGTTTAGATAATTTCAAGTATTTTTGTGAATGGTTCCTAATAAATATAATGCAACATTATTTAGCTGTATTCTACCTTCTTTAAAAGCCAAGGTGGGCCTACTTTCTCTTGTGCTAGGCCTCCATCTCTACCATAATACTTGCAGGCAAAATTGTGTGCTTTTCAGTGTGGAGTTACTTCTGATTCATAGAGTTGCTTACAAATAACATAAGACATTCTGTGCGACTAAAGCAAAATATAAGGAAGGGAAGGCGTATTTCTCTTTTTCCAAGTAGAAAGAAAGGCTAATTTACTTTTCTGTTCTTAGTTTAGTTGAGGAACAGTATCTCTTCTGTAATGAAGCAAGAACACTTCTCCAGTCTTCTTTAAGTCCTGTTCCTGCCCTGAACTTTTAGGATCCAGACTTGTTATTTCAAAAATCAGTGAAGGCTTGTCAGTGCCTATATCAGGAACAAGATATTCCCTTGGTGAATGTTGCACTCTATATTGTGGAAATACAACCACCTGCAACAGTGCAAAATGAGGCACATAGGAGCAGGCAAGCCAAGGTTACAATACCAACAGAACTAGTATCAAGTAGAGATATTCAGCAAACCTTAAAACCTTATGAAGAAGTTAAATGTATGTAATGTACCACACCTCCTTTTTAGTTCTTCCTTCCTCTTGAGCCCTTGCATTCTCTGAATCCATATTTTTCAAAGGTATTCAAATGATTAAGTCTCAACAAAATCACCAGTTCTGAAGAACTAGACTTTTGGTTTTTGACATCTCAAAGACAGTAAAGGGGTCTCATCTCAGGTAAGTAGTACTTGTAGTACTTAGACAGTTGACATTCACCTCTTAAGATCACTACAGGGAAACCTGCAAGACTAATTGACAGAAATAGGACTTGTATGTCATGGCTCACCTAAATTATTTTAGAAAACAAGGCTGGATTCAGTTGCCTAAAGAAGGGCACCTTGTGTTTCAGGTGCCGTGGATGTTCTGCCTAACCCTCCTGACACTCCAGAAAGGACTGACTCTCCCACAAGTCCTGTACCATACGCCTCAGTGCTCTGTGGGTATTTTAGTCTGTGGTATCTCAGTTGGCACTAGATGCTACTATTTTGGCAACAAATCCCATCCTTATTTTAGTATGATAATGATAATAATAATAAATTCCTACATGTATAATACACATATAATATATACATGTTTAATATATGTATATTCATACATGTGTAATACAGATATATACCTGTAGTTTTCAAAGACAAACATTGCTTCTGTTTTGCAAAGTGGATGGCGCTGACTGAATGTGGGAGAACTAACGTAGCAGTTAGTAAGATCAGCAGTCATCTTTGATCTGTAATTGCAACTATTTGGTTAGTGGTTTTTTTCTGCCATGCCTCCTGCTCATATAGGTAGTATGCATTCAGAATACTCAAGTAAAATCATAATGTACATTATTATTCTTATAAAAAGGGAAGGTAAAAACTAAGTAGAAAATAACAAGAAACAAAAGCAAAGTACTTTTAGCTTCCCTTCATCATAAAGGAAAAGACACACAGGAGGAAAATAGCTTCCATATTTTTAGGCATTTGTGAGTCACCTTAAATCTCTTAGGATATTTTAGTAAAAACTATATTTAAAAAGCTTCTATGAAGTAATGAACTAGAAAGTTTTTCCTTCTGAGATATTTAACTTTTGTGTTTTGTGTTTTTTTAAACTTCTTCAGGATATAGAATCAGTTACCCACCTGGGAATGCAAATGTTGTGAAGTGAGGCACACACCTCTCCCCTCACATCCACACTCCCCCTCTTTCCTGGTGCTAGCTGCCTGTGAGGGGCAGGAATACGTGAACTCTCAGTCCCACGCCAGGGAGTGTCTCAAAGCTGGGAGCTTCCCTGGGGATGATGGCACCTGTGGCTTGCTAGAGCAGCTCCTGTCACTGATTTCAGGAGGGTCCACTGCTGCTTTCCAAGAAATGCATTTCTAACCCTTGTGGCTGTAGAGAGAAACCTTAAAACCTGAATTCTCAACAGCTCAAAAAACAGAGGATAAATGAAAGGAACCCCGTTTTTTAAGTCAAAGCTGCTTTGGTTTTACTTCCTCGCTTTCCCTCCAGCTGTGGCCAAACCTCAGGGCTGCTGTTTTCTGAACAGGAGGCAGCCCCCAGGGCTAGTGAGCGGAGCTGGGCCAAGATGTGCCTCTCCTTCCTCTCCTCTTCCCTCTGTCCGCCCCACACCTTTGGGCAGGGACTGGGTGGGAAGCCCTCCGGCACTACCCCACAGCTGCAGCATGTGGAAGCACAAGGCAGGAGGAGGTTAGTGCCGAGCTGAGTGCACCAGCGTGACTGGGACCGCACAAAGGCGGCCGTGTGCTCTCAGCTGGACGTTGTCGGATGCGAGGCCATGCTGCTTCCCAGAGGCACATTTGTCCGTGGGTAAGTAAGCCCACCGCCCGCTTTCAGCAAAGGCTTTCAGACATTCCCCTGAAAAGGAAAAAGGAAGTTTTGAAAGGTGGGATCTGAGGAGAGGAAGTGACTCATGGGCTCAAAGAGAGATGGGCAGGGAGTGACAGCCTGCCGAGGCAGCAGAAGCGATCCCCGACTGTGCCGAGTCGTGGGAATGGGGGTAAGGAAGGAGCCTAAGGCTGGGGAAGCAGAGCTTCAGGAACAGCTACCATCCTACGCTTGCCTCCTGGGCATAGGATTTTTAATGCATCCCCCCCTGCAGCCAGCTCCCAGGCTCACCAGCGTGCCTGGCTGCACTACACGTGCAAACCACTACACGTGGTTTGGAGGTGACTCCTCCAGCTTTGGAGGTGACTCCAGGTGCTCCCAGCTGGCAGACCCCGGCAGGCCCCATGGGGTGCGTGGCAGCCCTGGCACGGCAGCCCTGCCTTCCGTGGGCTCACATACCATCGCCCGCCGCAGCCCTCCAGCAGTGGCTGCCACCCTTCCTGGGATGGTCCGAGGGGGAGGAAGGACAGCTGTGGTTTTTTGCCCTCGTTTTATGTTTTGCAAATAGCCGTATTTTGTCACGTTAAAGCAGTGAGAGCAGACGTGGGCTGGGTTTTGTGGGGTTTCATAAGAGATGCGACATGAGAGTCATGTTTGGAATTTTGCACTGGCCCCTTGCAGAGCTTCTTCATCAGGGTGGGCTTTTCTCCACCGCTGGGATGCCCTTTTCTACCTGACTGAGGCATGAGCTCTTTTCCTGCACCCTCTCTGCACCTTGTAATCTGTGTAGCCTCTGGTAGAATGAGTTTTCTCTCCTAATGAGGAAGCTGTAATGGTCAGGACTTTGTGAAAACTAAACAAGGAATTTCCTGGCTTTCAAACAATTTCCCCCCTTAATTATTATGTTCTAATAATATATATATATATTTTTTTTTAATTAACTGATCTCTACTTGATCCCTCGTGTGTGGAGTATTCAAATAATAAATTGGCTGCAATTCTGTACTATGTCTCCCAGAAAGGAAGTGAGGCCAGAGATGACATGATGTTACCTTTTGTTCCTTTTATTTATTTATTATTTATCTTTAATGAGTTGTCCTATGGACTGAGTAAGCTATATCAGATGAGAGTGCTCATTTTGAATGTTGAATTAGACCTTTTTTTCTTGAGATCAGTAGTGTTACACGACTCACTCACCACTGTAGTTGAGATGTGCACTGCAGGAATATTACCAATCCAAGTTTTACTGGCTTTTGCATTGTGGCATTGACTAGTCAATTTGTACTGTGCGTGTAAACAGAATTGCATATTAGTTAAGCACTTCAGGCATTGTTTAAATCATCTTCTTCCCCAGAGGACTACAGAGCTAGAACTGGGAAAGAACTATTTCCTCCATCACTGAGGTCACAGAAGTGGAATTAAAACAAATGGTAAGAGTTTGCTGTAAAAGCTGAAAATAATGCTCTACAATTACAACTGCAAAAGCTGTAGGTAATTACATTCTGTGTGCACCTCCAGAACTGAAGTGTCACAAAGACACACAGCTTCTCGCAGACAGCGTTAGCCAGTTATTAGTTGAAGCTTGGTTTGAAAAATGTTGCAGCTAAAACCTGTGACTATTCATCAAGGGAAAGATGTATGCAAGATGTCTTTTCTTCTGTGCCCAGAAAAAAAGTAGTGTCTTGTAGAGCCTTTCCTGAGAGTTAATAAAGGTTAAGATTCAGTTCCTGGCTATAGCAAATGGAGCTTGTCTAATCTTCATTAATTTTACTTGGTTGTTTAAAGAAACAGTGTTTTCATGTGTCACGTCCTGCTATTGATTGGATCTTACCTTTTGTCCACCTTCCTCTTAGGCTTTTCTGTATTTTAAGTTTTTCATTTTTTTCCCATATCTATAAAACTAGGACATGCATCCTGAAGATATTGACCTGGCAAAGGCAAACAAATGATATGCCATGTGCTGTGCTGTCATGCCAAACTGCTTGGGCTTTTCCTAGGATCTACTTTTGTTTTATTCAGACTTCTGGAAGAACCTTCATATCAAGTAATTATAGTAAGGAATCATAACTTGTACTTGATAATTTTAGACTTCTCTGGTAAAAGCGCCTAATCAATGGGTCTGATAAGTCCATTTGTACCATTGGCACAGTTCCTTACTTATTTTGTATTCTAGTCAAGGCAACACTTAGTTAGATCAATCAGTGACCAGCTGATTGACAGTCAAATCAGTAGCAAGTCATAGAGTATGTCAGTTCAGATTTTGAAGTACTTCTTGTAGACACTTGTAGCATCACCTCAGTGCTTCATGACACTATGCTCCTCACTCTTTCATCCAAAGAATCAGCTTTTCCCCAGTGAGTACCTTAGCCATCAGCAGTTACAAGGGAGTAGACCATGGCAATCTTGTGAAGCAGCCCCTGAGGCCAGCTTGTAAATAATGTCACTCATGTTTTCATGCACCTGAGGGTGTTACACAGATGCAGCAGCAGAGCTCAAAAGTATGTTCCTAAATGATTATGTATTGTATGGTATTCGGCTGCCTTCATCATTTCCTCCTCACCTCTCACGTGCTTCTTTTGGCGTATTAGAACTATTATGAATTGTATTAACAATTGTCAGGACCAAATTTAAAAGGCTCTTCTAATATAGTTTCAAGGGTCACTGTCCAGAACTTTTGCATCTGTGTGGATCTCAGTAAATCAGCAATTAGTGTATTTCTTTGAAACCCAAAGGCAGCTTAACTCTTACTCCATTTTTTCACTGCCAACCCCAACATGCCTTTACTTATATTTATGAGAGGTTATGGGCTCCCTCTGGTGGTTTTTGAAAACTGGCAAACTAGTAGAGGAACATAAATCTAAAACCCAGTAGTTTTGTGCGTAAGTTGTTGATCGTTTGCAGAAGGCTGCATGCCTAATTCCTCTTCTGTCTGCCACCACACTTGTTTTTAAGTCGAGCTAGGTTTTTTTTTTTTATTGAGGCATTTTACTGTGGTGATGTATCTTGAGAGAGGAGAAATGCCTATTGATGTATCAGAGACCAATGAGGTAGATAATTCTGCTAAGGGGCTGTGCTTTCATTAATGGTTTCACCAGCAAAACCTGCATGTGTCTGCTAGTTCTTCACCTCCTTCTACTAGTTCTTCAACACCTGCACTGGAGTTGAAATCACTCCATAGCTATTCACTGTAGAAAAATATTGTTTAATTATTTTTTTTTTAATTGGTAGCTACTGTGAAAATTAATGATAACATAAACAGAGAGTCAGACCCCACTGTTAAATAGCCATTTTCTCGATGTAGCATTTATACCTGCAGGCTGAAGGGGAAACAAAAAAAGAAAACATTGATATGGACAATGAGTTTCTCTTTCTAACGAACCTCAAATACATGGATATGCCTTTTGCTGGTGAAAAGAGAACTTATATAGGAATGTTCCGCATTAATTCACAGCTAATTACAAACATACAGAACATGAAAGGTGAAAATTGCTACTAATCATGTTCTGCTTCTGCAGAAGTCAGCGCTGGCTTGTAGGCGGTCTGGCGGTGGGCTAGAATTTCAGTGCAGGCATGCACGTGGGGGCTGAAGCCCGAACTCCACAGCCGGAATGATCAGATGCCGGTTGCGCATCTGCTGCGTGACTGCTGTGGGAGCTTTTGGGGAGCCAGCTACTGGAGCCCACCGTGTCTCTGGGACAGTCCCCTCAACCTTTGCTGTGATGACTCCCCAGGCTTTTCTCCCAAAGCAACTGCACCGTGGTCTGGAGAGGAAAACAGGGAACTACCTTTGATCTGCAGGAGTTCAGAGGCATCGTGGTTAAACTTCCTATCAATTTTCCTGCCTTCCAAAGCAGAAAAGCTTTTTTTCCATGGTGTTTGACATAAACAGTGGTTGTAGGGACGGAATGAAAGGAAGAAGACTAAGAATTGAGAAGGAGTTTTACCTGTGCAAAGGTGTGTGGTTGTGTTCAAAATACCTCTGAATTATTGTAATTTTTTGGCTGACTAATTCAATCCTTCTGTCCCATTTGATTAAAATTCAGGAAACAAATCAGTTGCATTAAAATAACATGACTTCCACCTTTTTTATTTTGATTGTATTAAGCAGATGCTATTGGATAATTTGGTCACTGGCCATAGGAAATTGCCATTTAATTTAATATTAGAGTCAAATTTGGAGTTAGAAGAAGGCTCCAGATCAGCCTCTGTCATGTAATAAGGGATGAGCAAAATCCTGGCCCCATGACAAAAATGGCAGTGCTCCCATTTTGTTCCATGGAACCAGGTTTTTTACTCAAATGACTTAACTAAAAGTCTTGTTGTTCAACTCTACAGGCATAATTATATTTCTAAAATCTGTAGGTAGTTCCCATCAGGTGGCCCCCTGCTTCTGAGGGTGTTACAGGTATTATTTGCATATTAGGAAATGTGCCTCTTTTTTTTTTTTTTTTTTTTTAAATAATAACTTTTACTCCATCTAAGGAATTTGTTCAATATTCAAAGTTTCTGACCTGAGTGCCAGCGAAGGGCTCAGCCCTGCAAGGTGCTGAACACTGGCTCCCATCCAGCAAGGCACTTAGGCATGGCCTTAACCTTAAACATGGGTCTAATCCCCAGGACTTCACCAAATAGAAGTTAAAGAGCTGAGTACCCTGCAGATGCGACCCCCAAACCTCCTCTCCATTGGTCTTCTGCAGAGCTTCCATAGTTTTGTTATAGTAATATGGTAAGAATTAAGCCAATGGCATTTAAGGTATTGTTTTAAAAATATTGCACAAAGATAATACATGCTATATTGTACAGTAGATCAGTTTTCAAACCAGGAAAATGAAGTTTTCTGCAAGCTGCAGCTCCTTTGTTTTTTTGTACAATAGGGAACACTCTTGCAGCATCTTACGTGGTTTTGATTATAGTATTTGTAATTCTTTAAATATTTATTCTTCAGCAGTTAAGAAACTTGGTGAAGGGGAACTTTATAAACATTTATCATGGATCAAGTGTTCACATG
>JANZLP010000024.1:16153059-16165123 GCA_026930925.1 Chelictinia riocourii
TAATCTTGAATCAGAAAGAATGAATTTTAGGAGGGTTCTGACATTTGGAAGAATTTTTCAAAAGTTCAGAAGAGTCCCTGCCGGACCTTCCAACTGCAGCTGTACGACTACCCAGACATTCAGCTGGTCTCTTTAGAGACGTCTCCCCAAAGAGCACTGCCAAACTGCTCCCACCCTTTGGATTGATTCAAAAACAGCAGACAAATTTTGCTTCCTTTTTTCCCCACCCAATACGTGGGCCACCTCCCTGTGGAGCAAAAAGGCCTTATAGAAGGTTAGTGGCACTTTCCACTATGGGAGCATAGCCAAATGAACCAGTAAAAGCTTTCAGCAAGCAATGGGAATGGTGTGATTCCTCAGAAAGGAAAATACGTCTGTTCATTGCTTGGACAGCAATTAAAAATTGCATTTTCTTCCATCCCAGAAATACTTCACCCATTTGAATGCTACTTCTTTTTATTTTGGAACTCGTATCAGCTGCCCAAATGACTACACATGAAACTACTGTTACTCCTTGTAATGATCTGTTACATATGATACACTAATTTGACTGGTGCATATGAGTAAAATTACAGTGGGGTTACCAGCTGGAAGGGACTGCAAGTGAGCGGTTTATCATTTAATTGTATTGGGAGTAATTCAGTCACAGGAGGCTGTTACAACAATGCAGCAAGGAATAATAAACAGCAACACAATGGCCCCTAACTAGAGCAAAACAGTTTCCAGCCCTTTCAGATGGAAAACAAACAATAAAACAAATCACAAACAAAACCCCCCTCCACACAGATAGGAAAGCTCAACAATGGAGTCAAAGGGAAAGAGGGAATATCTGCATCAGGCTCAATGGCATCCTTTCTGCCAGACAAGTACCAGCTTTTTTACTCATTCCTTGCTACAGCAACTACGGGTATGTGATTATAACACACAAAAGCAAAGAAATGCTTTCTTCTGCTTACTGACCCACTGGGAGACACATGCCCTGCGGTTTGATCACATTCTTTGTTCAGGATTTCTACTTTTCTCCTGTCCTCACTCAGATTATCAACACTCCCATGCACCCAGAATGAGAGAGAAGGTCCTTCCTTCCAAAATTTTTAGTTAAGCTTGTTTCATCCTTTAGATAACTGCTCCTCTTTTACTCTCCCTACAGAAACACAGTGTCCCTACAGAGCTGGGTCACGAAAGCCTTACCATGTGGGGCTGCAGAGAGAGTTTAATGGGAAAAAGCGAGGGAAGAAACAATAAAAAACTCCAGCAATATGCCCAACAAATCCAGCATCAACAAGGAGGCAGAAATGACCATGTACTGTTTCACTTAAAGTTTGCAAAGGGTGATGTACTGACAACTGCTATATCTAAATGTATTTGCAGGCAGAGAATCCACAGCATCAAAATGTGTAATAACACTCTGTTTTCCACATGAAAGGGAGTCCTCCTTAAACAGGAGTGTACCCTTACCACGAAACTGCTGGAAAAAGTAATCAGTCATGAATAATAGCCATAAAACCATTTTGATACTTAGCATTCCTCCATGGACAATATCATTATACATGGCTTAAATAAATCCCTCTAGCACACAGTTGCATCTTTATCATTTTCCTTGAAGGAAACTCAAGTAATATTTTTTTCTTTCCCCTAAAATACATTCAATTTCATCTGCAAATTCAAGCAGCTGACTAGCTGAGAAAAACCAAATTTAGAGTTTGTTGGGAAACGCCAATTGTGAGACACTTTGTTGCCTCAGAGATAGGTCTTCTCCAAGATCCATCATTTACTCTGGAGAAGTTCTGCAAAAAGGAGGTGGGGGGATGAAGGTCACCAGGTTAATGGCTGCTCACATACCCCTATGCTTTTCAGAACTTTACCAGAAAAATGGCATTTATATTGCAAAGCCATGTTGTGTGCGACGCAGATCCAGGACAGACACAATTATGTGCAAACAAGCTAATTAACACCAGACTGCCAACTGCACCAGAAATCACAGCAGTGACCTGGGTATGAATACCACAGACCCAAACTGGACTTTCTCACTCCTTGCTGATGAAGACTTCTTCATTCCTTAGGCACTGACGTTAACGGTGACATTTTTTCTGTTCTGGACGAAGTCTGTTCCAGTGCTGACTGATGCCTTTAGCACTGGCTGATGGAAGCTGCAGTTACCCCGGGCAGAGACGCCAGGCAGCGAGTACCAGCCAAGCGCAGGAAGCATCACCCCTACCCGTGGGCAGAGCTACTACTGGGTGAGGTCTTCCTGCAGCCCCTGAGGTCAGAGCGGGTAGGGTTTGAAAAAGTGGGGAAAAAGAGAAACATTTCCACTGTTTTCTGACTAGTGGGTAGTCTGATACAGATTGCAAGTGACGGTGCAAAATGGGTGTTTACGGGCACCATCAGGCCTGTGAGAAGGAAGAAGGGAGCCTGAACCAAATCTGAAAGGTGCACCAGTGAGATGAAGATCCAGACACAGAGTCTCTTCTGCAAAGCACTCAGTGAGCACAGCTATTTCAGTGACAATCCTGATGACAAGAGGAGTCAGCTCTTTCTAAAAGCATCAGTAAACCAAGGAACTGATAATTTAGACTCAGCTAAAAACTGCACCCTACCGCTGAGGCTTGCAGGACCCCCATCCCCAGAGCAGCGTCACTCCGATGATGTAGGACAGGAAAGCAAAATGGCTCTTGGAGCAAGGCTTTAATGAGAAACTGCAACGTGGTTTAGATCTGCCACAGGGCTGGCACTTTAGAAGTGGGGGTTCAAGTGCTGCCACTTCTCCAAACCAACAAAATAAGTGTTGCATGATGGGCATGATCCCAGCGAGCAGCTTCCTTAAAACACAGTTTCCAGAGGCACACAGGGCTGAAGGTGCACTCTGTAGCCATGGTAAAATTCCTCAAGAGATGTCTCTAAAGACATATGGCACTGCAAGATGAGACTATAATTACTAGGACTGTTCAACAGGCCAAGTAATTTTAAACACAGTGCTGGAGTTTGGAATTGTTTTTCAAGAAAAGCAAAATGAATGAATGAATGAACAGGATGATTTTACAGGCAGTAAATGGATTATTTAATTCTGGGCAGCAATGCCATGTGCAGCCGTTAGTGAAACGCAAGCAACTTCATCTGAATGGAGGGACTTGCAGTTGTCTGTCTGTCCTACTCACCGGGCACCACTCCTTTGATGTCACTTTCCGTGTTCATCCTGTTCTTGTGCGTGAACTGAAGAATCAGTTCCTTAGATGCCTCAAACTGCTGCGTAGCCATCAGCCACCGAAGGGACTCTGGGAAAATACTTCAAAGATGGAAAACACATTAGGGTCGTTTCCAAGTTTCTATCAGAGGAAGAACTGACAGTGTTTAGCTGTTCGTTTAACTGTTCATGAGCTACGTAATTGTTTTCAAAAACCAGAAGAATCACTTATGAAACAAATAAGAGGGAAAACAGATTCAGGATGTGTAAATTAATGACATTTTCTTTTACACTGATTCACACATGATCTAGGAACTATCCTATCACTTAGAAATAGGACATATTACAGTTTTATAATGTTGTAGGTGTTCTGCCCATTAATACAATTTTGAGAGAACTGGGAGACGGAGGCAGCACTGTCTGCAATAGACATTTGCTGCCAAGCAGGCAATGAATGAGGTATGCAGTTAACACATGATAATTCAGAAAGAAGGAAAATAGCCGACAGAAGTGATTTGGATACTCTTGTAAAGATGGAGAGAGGAAAGAGAGAATTACTTTTTACAATTCTAATGGAACAGATTTTTTTGAACATGTCAAAAATCTTCTCCCACATATGCAGACTTTAAGCCATTCTTTTATTGAGGTCAGTATTATGTATGCTCCAGGCAACATTCAGCTGTTGCTCTAAAAGCTTCCCCTAGCAAAACCAATATTGTGTTAGGTGAGTTGCCTTAAAAATATACACATGCACACAGAGTTACAAAATAAAAAAGTTTATTTTCCATCTGGTTGTTTCCTTCAAGTGCTGATATTCACCTGGGTCACTAGCTTAACTGATCATTCTTCTTTTTTTCAGATGAGTTTATTTTGATACAGAACTAAGAAAAAATAAAAATCAATCCTAAACCAAACAAAACCTCCCACACTTCTATAGATATGAACTTTCAGATCCGACTCCAAGCATATTATTCTTTCTTGTTTAGGCCTCATTTTCAACTAATCTTCCAAAAGACATTTCTAAAAACAGATTTAACAACTACTTTTAACCTCAAATATATAATAAACTTCAAATTTCCTTCACAAAGCACTGATGTTTGCTGTGGATGCTGCCTCAGTTCTTATACTTCTAAGCAGTGGACCAGGGGATTGCACCATTATGGTACTATCTTTTAAGGCTGATGCAATGTGGAAGACACCTTAGCAAAACCTCCATCCTAGACAGAGAAAGTGTTATTTTTTTTTGAAGAAGAAGAAGAAAAAAAGAGATAAGTCAGGCAGACTGCAATCCAAATGATATCAGGTAATAAAAATATGTAACAGCCATGATGACAGCCATTCAGCTTGACAGCTTATTTACTACCACTGGTGCTGCACGGATGCTTTGGCATATCCTCCTGCAGAAAGTCCTGTACTGCAAATGTGTGTTTTGAAAAATCAAGAATTCTTTGAATGCAAATTCTCCCCATGCTTGGCTCCAGAAGGGACAGCCTCAGCCACTAGTCTAAAAGCTGCACTTTTTGAATGGTCTGCTTCCATGTCCCAAATGACAAGTCCTATGGGGAGCACCCGTTCCTAGGGAAGGAAGAGAGCCGCAGGGACGGGCATCGCAGGGACCAACGCTGTCTCTGCCTTCCAAATCCTACAGGTTTCTCAAACTGGAAGTGCTGAAACCTCACATCTTTCAGCTGCTCCATTACTCAGTGCGAGCAGTGGGAGGTTTCATTTAAGGATCTTTAAAAACTCCTGGGCTGCTTTGAGCCCAGATTATTAGGCACAGCAAGGGGAAGCACTGGCTGCCCCGTCTCTGTGCAAGTGCCTGAGCTCCTTGTGGAGCACGGATCCGGCTGCCAAGGGTCATTTGTACGCACCTCCTGTTGCACCTCCTGCTGCCAAGCCAAGCATCATCACAAACTCAAAAATCCTCGCCCCCCAAAAAGCCAACCCCTTGACCCCTGTGGACTTCTGCACGGAAATTTGGTCACAACCTTGTGCTTCATCACCTGGCATTGAACACTAATTGAACTTAGCTTTCTGCCAAGGGTGGGCAGTTGCCCAGATCACCATGCCCAGCCGACTGTGGACACCTGGTTGATAATCTTCCCTCTTCCATCAGCAAAGAAAGGACCAGCCTTTTGCAGTCAAAGAAAAGAACAGGGGGTGGGTGGGTAGGGGGAAATATTCATCTCCTGTTACACAGCTGCTGCTTGAGAGAGGAGAGGGGGAAGAGCGGGAGCGACACTGGTAAAAAAGATCCTAAGCCCAAGCAATCCTAAGAGCAGAGAATAACCCTTGACGGACAGAAAAAGGCCAGGCAGGTACCACACGTAGCTGGAAGGAGAACTGTGATCCTGTCCAGATGCAGAGCAAACCCAGGCCCATGGAAAGTGTGTGGAGTGTCAGTCTGGGGTCTGCCCCAGGGCAACAAGTCCAGTTATTACAACTTTGCGCCTTGGTGAGGGTAAATCCTATCTAACAGCACCAGAAAAGAACTGGCCACCCTTTCCTAGATCTTTAGCTTTGGTTAGAGTGAAGCAGGAGTTTACTTCAGATTATTGATGCCTTTGCTGATGTTCATGGCTGGTTCTCTCAGGAGCTTCCTCTGTTCAAGGGAGAGGATATAATGCCTTTGTACAACCGGAGCTTCCCTTCCCTCATGGCTCTAGCACACACACTTTGAAAGGAGCCTAACTTGTTAACTTATTTTTATCCGCCTGTCACCAACCCCTGTGCTCACATCTGGCTTACGAGGGTGCCTCTCTGCCCTTCCAGAACAACCTGAGAGCTCAGCAAAGGCTGATTGCAAATCTGCTTGATTTGCAGGTGTCCCAGCCCACCAGCCCATCCCTCCTAGACAAATCTGCTGCTTCCCCCTCTCCCCCCATCCATGCCCAGCTTCCCGATCTGCTCAGCTACCCACCTCCTGGGGACAGCATAGCCTGCCACAGGCACATGGCTGGGAGCAGAACAAATCTATAGGTGGAAGAGGGCTATGCCCCAGCCTGGAGGGGTAAACAGCTCTCTCGCAGCAGGAGATGGAAGTAAAGAGAGGAAGGAGGAGGCAGTGCAGGGGCTATCACAGCATCTGTTATTGAACTCACTGCTTTGGGTACATGATGGGGAATTAATGAGCAGTACAGTTTTCCAGTTCTTCTTTTATTACAAATCAGTTAATTTTCTTCCTTCATCTGTAACATATGCTGAGGGTCCACGCTCTGTTGCCCAACATAATGCTGGGGGAAGAGGGGAGAAAAGGAAAGAGGTAATAAACCAGTAGCACTTTCCAGAGAATATGCAACAGATGGAAGAGAAAGGCCTAAGAGAAAAGTGCATACTGTATTGACAGTATAATTAAACAGGCATCCTAACCAGAGTCCATTTCTGCAAATGCAAAAACCCTGGGCAATGCAAATCCTGTTACTTTGGCTATTACCACTATTTATCAAGCTGTCATATCACACATTATATAAGGGGGATCTATTTGTGTGGTCTGCCCATCCTGTCCAGCCAAAAAGCCACAAAGCACTTGCAGATTAGGAAATAAATGTTAGCATTTCCGATGGCTTTCAATATCACCCACGGATGACCTCTCAACAGGAATGTACGAGACCCTGACTCAGCCACCTGGAAGATGTGCTATCTCCAGAAGACTGCTGAGGGATTAGGATTAGTGCTGTCCATGTTGTCTGCTGTGTTTGTTAGGAGTCTTCATACTGTTGTACTGTCCTTCTGGACACAAATATCTGTAAACAATACGTTTGATACTGGGTTCTATCCAGTGGTGGATGTAAGGCATTTCGGCTGGTGGGTATCTCAACAGGAGGTGTTGGAGTAGACCTGCACCTGTTTGTATGTGTATAATGTATGGCAGGTTTGGGAGAACAGTATCACACGTTAACAAGAACACTCCTGGTTAGTCATCATCAAGATTAACACTCACAAGATAAGACTATTTAGATGTTATAAGCTGGAAAACAGGGGGAAAAAAAAAAGCCATTATCTTGAAAGGACTTATAACTTTCTACTGTATGCTGCATTTTGCCCTCAGCCCAAGCCACAGCATGTCTACCTCGGGTATAAGTAAAGAAATCTCCGCTGAGGGATACCACCACAAACACAGCAGAACTCTGTAAGGCCTTCATGTATTAATAGAAAAATATGTAAGTGTTAAAAATTCTGACATACTGTAACAAATTTTTACATGTTGCAACTTGTCAGGCATTACAACTAGCAGCTCAGCCCCCCATGGTACATAAATAACTTGGTCCTGCACAGTGCAGTGGCCTTTTTTCCTCATTTTTCTCAATGTACAGCAACTAAATATTTTAGTCTTGTTAGTGTCATCTTTAAGACGAACGATCTAGCGTGTTGTTACTGTTATGGTTTTGTACAACACTGCTCTCATAAGCCTCTGTTGTGTTATGCCGCCACTGCGTGTCACTATTAAGACAGAACAACAAAGAAAGACTTTTTGGGAGGTTTATAAAGTCCTGGTGGGGATGGACCCGGCACCATCCCCAAGGTGAGAGCCACCCTACTTATCTCAGGACAGCCATACCAACGGCACAGGGCTGCCAGTGCAGCGGGCAGAGAGGAGTGGGAGCAGCTGGGAGGGAAGGATTCCTTGCGGGAATGATCCCGAGCCACTGCCCAGTGCAGACAAATTCTGCAAAATTAATTCAGGCAAAACTGAGCAGGCAGTCTAGTTCAGGCTACCTCATGCACACAAGAAGTCCAAGTGCACTTGTTCAAGAGTTGACACATGTTATTTTTAACCTAGCTTGGCTAACCCAGGCCAGAGAAACCAACAGTGACAGCTCAGAACCACAATACAGGTTTTAAGGGAAAATTTAGCTGTGCAGCCACAATCTGACAACAGTGAGGCTGAGACACATCCTCTCAAGAATTGTTTTCATCTTTGAAGGGGAAGTGACAGCCAGAATAACAGCAAAGTACAACTTGCTGCTCAGCAAAAGAGGACCATCTCCTGAATTCCCACCATGTTGCAGCATGCAACCTATGTGCACGCTACAGCAAATTATAAGGTGGTTATTTCTTATTTCGAAGTCACATTATTTGCAAAATGTGAATGGAAGAATAATGGGAAAGGCTTGTACATGTTGTGAAGCACCTCCCAAGTCCAACAGCAGGAGCTCATGCTGTCTTTGACCCGGCAGGAGGAAGAAATACTTACACCCAATAAAGCAGCATCAGCAGGAAAGGACAGATGATGACTGCCTGGAGGACCTGCCAGTCCCTGCAGAGGGCAGCCAGCCCTGGCATGAGGAACTGCCCCGCCATTTCGATGAAGCTTGCCACCATGGTGATCATGAACCGGTGCCCAGGAGGACAGAGCTCTATCCCTGAAACACAGAGCACATGTGAACACGTTAGCCCCCACCAGCAAAGGCACCCACAGAGCACCTCTTTATGAAACTTTCAGGGAGTTAATGTCCTTCAAGACCTTCGGCCAAAGTTATGCACAATCACATAAATCTTGTTTCCTCCTGTATTTAGGCTTCAAATACCCTAGCAGCTATAAAGAAGCCCATTAACAGCTGGCTGTGGTGCAAACATTGCAACTTCCATACACTTACTGCACCTCCTGCTGACCTGCTGTATCCTCATTATCAGCTTTCCTTCACTCTCTACCCATTTTCCCAATAAAATCCTTCATCATTGCAATGATGTAAAATATTTGTGTATCAGTGATCGGTCACATGTATATGACCATGGCAAGATGTAATAGCATTTCCTCATCTTTTAAAGTCTTCCCTCACCCCCTGCTGCCCATGGTTTGATTCCTGGTGAATTGGGAAAGCCTCTCCAATCTCTGTGTTTGCAGTAGGTGAGAAGCCACAGGATAACTCATGCACTAGCCACTCGCAGATGGTGATGGTTCTTGTATAGGTGTCCTATATATCCTAACCAACCAACTGACCAACCACCTACCTGCCTGAAAACGAGGAAGGCAAAACAAGACCATCCAGGCTGGGACATCCCTAGAGCTATCCTTGCCTTTCCTCCTAGACCTTCTGGCCCTGCTGGCAGTGTGGTCCCAAGGCAACTTCATTTTTCCCTGTCTTTGCAACAGCCTTGTTTTTCTGGATGTACATCAGTGACTGCCTGGTAGGGTAAGGGACCCATCTGTGGCACACATGAACACATGCAGTGAATGAGCTACTAATTTAATATGGTGGTTAAGAAGGATAATTTCTAATACCAGCTCTTTACAAGCAGCAAGTTGACATGACTCCCTACCCCCAGTCTGATTCCATTTCTACTCCCAGCAGTTTACTTTCCCTCAGTCACATCCTTTCCTAAATGGTCTTTAGTACCTGGTATTTAATTCACATGTTGTTCCCCTGGATCCTCTGTGTGCATGAATTAGACTGTTATCAACAAGAGGAGCTTATCTCTTCTCCTTTATTGAATCTGGAGTTTGCCAATACATCCATTACCCATGTAACACAGAAAACAATTAACAGATGTGTTTGTTCATTTAAGAACCAGTTTACCTTGGTTCAATGTTTGTATCTCGCCGCACAAAGCATTGTGAAGCACACCTCTGGTCCAGAGTCCTTCTAGAACACCCTTTAGATCAAGCAGGAAAGGCATTCCTGTAAGAGACTTCATTTTTAAAAATATTTTTATGTCACAAACATATGTTGCTATCTACTGACAGTTTTTCTCTAACACTTAAATTCAAAAATGTCTAAAATCAGCATGGAAATCAAAAGAGACTTAATTATACTTTTGTCTAATTTGCACCTCTAGGATATTTTGTGAGAAATAAAATGCAGTTCACAGCTTTCTCTGGCCTTTACTGTAACTATGATCATTCCTAAGTATCATAATAATGATGATGATAATAACGATGGCCACTGCTTCCCACCTATTTGCTGCAGGAAAAGAGCTGACTGCAACAGAATATACTATGAGTTAGATTTATTCCTAGATTTGTTCCTCCCCCTCTCAGAGGTAAAATAGGTCAATATTCTATTATAGTCCAAACGTTATTATCTTCATTTCCCCATATATTTTGATGTTCTAGCAAAAAAGCCCTGTGAAAATAAAAATCGAACTTCAGAAAAATGACTCATCTCAGGTGTAATTTTTAAAGCTTTCTCAGTCCATATTTTCCATTTTTTTTTCTACAAGGTTCCTGTGTATGTGCTCTTTGCTTTCTCAACAGAAGGAAAAAGGAAAACAAAACCTAAGGCCTGAAAATGGAAGAAAACCATGCAGAGCCTGGTGCCTATGGTTATTTTCATTGGGGAAAAATACCATGCAATATCTTTCCCAAAACAAAATAAACATTGATATTATTATTTATTGTAATACCAGCCCTTTTATGACAAGTGCTGCTCTGGAAAAGTGTGTCTTTCCTGGAGTTGGAAGCCATGTAATCCAAAGTCTTAGCCCTTTCTTTGGGACAAGAAAACATCAAACTGCCAAGCACGCGAGGGCATTTTTTGGGTAGGGTGAACTTCTTAACAGGCAGCTACGTATATTGAAGCAGAAATACTATAAATGTCTCGTCCATTTATTCTGATTACTCTAACAGAGAGAATTCACTGGTCTATGCCGCCTTCTCTGACAGAAGAGAAACTGCAGTAAAGGAAACAAATTCTTCCCTCTGTGTCCAAGGTTAAGGCAGTTTGTAGGAAAGAATGAAAACGACGCAGAGAAATGAGCACTTCATTTCAGCAAGGTCTGAATCATTATTTGCAACATTTTTGATGATTCAGCAAGTTTCCTGGTTTTTTTGTTTTTTTTTTTTTTTTTTCATTGCACAGGGTGTCTCTGTGAAAATGAATGCTCAAGGAGCTGAACTTTTTCATGCTCTCACTTCTTTCTCTGCTGTACCTGAAGCTGTACGCCTATTTTTCTTCTTGCTAATCAGGCTAAATCAGGTGTAAGTGCGCACACTGGAGGTCCAGTACTGGAGAAATGCTGGTGTGAAACTGGGCTGAGTAGACACAAAGCACTTACTGGGTGTTACAGGTCTCCAGATGACTGCAAAGACTACAAGCTGGGAACAAGTAGCACGTGTTGAAAAATCCATAAGAAACACAGCAACTTTTGAGATGAAATGGCTGGACTTTGGGGTTAATGGCTAGGCCAATGAAAAGAAGGGGAACAAATATAACTGGAAACAAGAATCCCTTCCAAGGAGCAGCCTGTCTTCTTTCCCCAGCCTGAGTATGGAAATCTATTGCTCCTCATTGCGAGATAAAGCTGTGAAAGTATTATTAAAAATGGAACCGATCAATGTCTTAACCTTTTGATTTAAACATGAGAACAGACTTTTTAGGATTAAGCATAATAATTGTTCCACTGATATGTGATATTTGCTATTGAGGGTCAAATGTTGGAAAGCAGTCTCAATTTTTTTTACTCACAATCTACTACAGAAGCAATTAATTATAAGCACAAACTGGAGGCAAGAGGAGAGAGAGAAAAGGAACAGCTGGAGTGGGGAGCAAAAGAGAGAAGTGGGAGGAAATGAAATGGAAAAATACACATAACCGTGTTTGCTGTAGAGGTAACAAGGAGAAAAGTATGAACTCGGGTTCTTTGAAAATGTTCTTGTTGACAGGAACCTGGAATTTTTATTCACCATAATTTCATTCTCCAAAAGTATCACTTTTTACTTGAAATCTCAATATTTCACATAATTTACATCCTAGAGGAATCTTCATTCCCTGCCCTTCCCCCAGATGTGTGGGATGAGAGCTAAAATATCTAGATTTTATAAAAATGGAATGAAAACTCCAAATGCATAGCAAATATCACTGATAACGTACAAAATGATAAAACTATGTGTTCATGCTTTTATGAGGTTGGATTTTTTGCATCCTGCCAATCATTTCCTCT
>JANZLP010000024.1:16857288-16867969 GCA_026930925.1 Chelictinia riocourii
CTTTCTTATGCTTTTTAATTGTCTTAACTTTTTGAATCATCTCTATCAACCTTTTCACTTTCTAGTCTTCAAGGAGAGGTAGTTCAGTGAATCCCAGTTTGGTGGGGGTTTTGTGTGTGTTTGAAGTGCTTCCTAATTCTCTGGAGTTAAGCAAGAACATGGCTGGTCAGTTCCATCTGACAATGTACATGAACTAAGGAAGCGTCAGTAAGAATCAAGGCTAGCAAGCCAACTACATCAAATAGTAAGCAACCTGATTACCAATCTTTAATAAAGGTTAAAAACAATATACCAGGAGGGCATATTTATCAAAACAAAGCGTTTTGACAGACCTGAGATATATTTTCTTTTGAGAATTTGTCTCTTGGGCATTTTCCATTTTCAGCTGGAATGGAAAAATAAAACCAACACTTTCCCATAGGAAAAAAAAAATAATGTAAGCTTTGGCTAGGTCTCTAATCAGATTACTCCGCAATGAAGGAAAAGACGCTGTATCTGATGTCTTCCATCTCCTACTTCACCACTGTCAAAAGAAGTTAGACATGAATATACTAGCATTCCCAAAAGAGAAATTATCTGTACTGCTTGCCCAGAAGTCCCTCTGAAGCTCCATTTCAAGCACTTTCATTGTTCCCAATTGTCTAGACAAACTGGTGTACTGGTGTCTGATAGCCAATTCCCCCATGTCATCCTTCTCATAGTTGTTTTACTTTGTTTTCCTGTAAGTTAATTGTTTACAAACAATATTGGTCTTTTTCGGCATAAGGGGCTTTATGAATACAAAAGAAGTATAGAAGGGTTTTTTGTTGTTTTTCTTTTTAACAAAAAACGCTTCAGGTTATTTTGGTTTGTTGTGGTCTTTTTGTGGGTTTTTTTTTGTTTTGTTGCAATTGCCTATAGAGTAACATGTGACCAGAGGTATTTTTTGAATTTTACATGTGTCAAGCTGAGCTGTAGCCTGGAAATATTCAATGTGAACAGATTTTAAGATAGAAGGTCTCACAAACACATTGCTGTTGCTTTTTTTTTTTTCTATTGTCCAGGCTATGGAGTTCTGCAAAAGCAAGGAAAATATTTTAGACTTAAAATTTTTGGAAGCTGGTATCAGGAATAGCCTCAGTTTCCCTGTACTGAACCCTCACAAAGGTGGGAAAGGTCCTGTCAAAGAGAATGGATTTTTCTCTCTAAAAAGTGTTCTGGTTGGTTTTCCTGTGCCTTGCTAAAGTGTCTTGTCCAATTTCATTCTGTCTGTTCAATGCAGCTTCTTCAAAATCTTCAGACTGTACTGCTGCTTTGAGGAGAAGGAAAAATACAGCTACAGATGTCTATTAGGCAACCTAGCCTAAGCCAGCTATACTTTTTCTCCCATTTAGTGCTGTGGTTAAACATTTAGTAGAAGTACTTCCTATACCTGCTTGCACAATGTCTTTTTTTCCTTCTATCTGTCCCTCTTATCACTCCATGGTATTGGCTGCCTGTTCCTGTCCATATCCTTTAATTTATGCCAGCCCACTTAGAGGGGCTGAGCAGGGGCTGAAACCAGCAGGCATTGGGCAGAGGAGGATCTTTAAACTGGCACTGCTGCTTACAGAAGCATGCCCTACATGTATTTTTGAAAAGACTTTTTAAAAAATTTCTTTTTTCACTGCTAAAAACATCTGGTGAAGTGGTGGAGAGTAGTGAAGAGCTGGTTTCTTCACTGAGAAAAAGTCCTTATTACAATGAGTAGTGATACAGAGATAACTCTGAGGTGCCCTAATTAATGATCCCTTAGGTGCTTATAACTCCTACACAATATACCAGTCTGCTACCCCCCTCAGAAGCAAGCAGTGTTACTAAGCAGCTTCTTCAAATACAGACTAATGTGATAGTGGGTCACAGAAAGCTAGAAGCTAAACAAATTTTAAAAGGTAGTATTTAACAGAAAAAAAATGCCCCTCTTCTTTACTGATCTCTCTAATAATTACCAAGATCTAGCAGGTAGTTGTATTTGATTATTCAAAAAAATTAGGTAATTCAGTCTTGTGCTTAAGGTCCCTTTCTTTTTTTATTCTTCTCCTTCTTACCAGATATTCAGATACCCTCTTGAAGGTTTCTCAGGGCTTGTTTAGACTATCTCCAAGGATGGAGATTCCACACTTTTTGCAGATGCTTATTCCAGTGCTTCTCTACTGCATTCTGAACTTTTATTTTTTTAACCTAATATCTAATCTGAATTTCCCTCATTACAACTTGTTTCCATTGCCCCTCATCCTTTAATGTGCACCACCAAGAAAAATCTGGTTCTACTTCTGTACAGCCACAGGTTAGGTAGCTAAATACGAAATCGGTGAGCTCATCAGCTCTCATCAGGTGCTGCTTTCTAATGTGTCAGCCCATCCTATGTAGACTGCGGGAACTAAAATCTGAATAGTTTTGCTTTTCCTTGTTAACTTTCAGCACTGGAAGTCTGATTGGGGGGAGGAAGAAAAGGGAATTTCTTAATTCTAAGAATCTCCCATGTTCCTCATCAAATAGTCAAATTAAGCTTGTAAACTGTATTCAACCTTGTTGTTTAGTATTAGTTACTGGTTGAATCATTTGATTATTTGGACATGTAGCCTCGCAGTCTTTGTTACAAATTTGCAGAATTTGAGAACTCGATAGAGCTCAAGTAGATGCTGTTACCAGATGGGAATTCTGTGTGTGTGTGTTCTGGAGTTGTTTTAAATCTCTTGGAGAGTTAAGGCCCCCATTCACTCTGTCTTTAGTTATATGGATTTCTACCAACACCTACAAACTAGCAAGATGGTATCTCTTTATAGTAAGCCTGTTATTCGAATGCTTTTTCTCCATTTAGAAATACCTAACATCTCAAGCTTAAGAGTTGTGTAGAGCATGTATGTCATTGAAGCAATAAATATTGGCCTTTGTTCAAATTACGATAACATTGAAACAAGGACTAGGCATGTGGAAAGCAAATTTTTTTTTTTTTTTTTAATTTCAGGGATGTTGTTAGGGCTACAGCTTGGACTAAAGGAGATGTTGATCAGCTTAGTCCATCCTTGTACTGAGGAAGGATTGAGCAAGTGTTTGTTTTCCCTGACGGGTTGTATAACCTGTTCTTAAAAAACATCCAAATGGAGATTAAGCTGTGTCCAACTCACCTTTCATGCTGCTTTGATTCGAAAAGTCCTTTTCCCTTTCTTTCCTCAATATATTTTAATTTATATAGGTTAAGACAATTCAGTAGTGATTCCTCCAGTGAGAAATTAATATTTGACTTGCACACACTGTAGAATGGCTGTCAGCTCTCTGTACTTACCTGACCCTATTCTTTTCATCTTTCTTTGTATGTCTTGTTTTTAAATCTCTTGCCATCGTTGATCAACTGTGGACAGTCCAAAGTATCTCTCTTTAGGTATGGTACCCAAAACTGGATTGTTTCAGCAGATACTTCACAAGCACTTAGTAGAATGATCATCTCCTTGCACATGTAGTTTCTTTATCAGTGTGCCTCAGAATTGGGCTTTGCCCTTCTTTCTTACATTACATTGTTAACTGGTGTATACTTTGTGCTTGATTATAACCCAATAAACTTTTCTGTGTTCTGCTTCATAGTCTGTTATTCCACATTTTTAGTGCATATTTTATTTTTCTTCCATAAAAATAAAAAATCCTGTCTTCCAAATTCAGCAAAATAATTTAGAAATGTGATCCTTGCCTTCTGAAAGCTTGCAGTCCTTACAGTTTGATGTATCTGTTCATTTCATAAGTATAATTTCTCTTCCATTATCCAAGTCTTGAATAAAAAATACTGACTAGAATTGGGCCCAAGGCAGACCTTTGTACTTGGAAAGTATTTTTAGTTTGATAGTGTATGAATAGTAATATTTCTGCATATATTTTTTCAACTATTCATATACCTTGCTTCTCTCACCTCTCAATGGTTATTACCCTTAGACAATAATTTCTTATCTTGTTATGCCACTAGTGTCAAAAGCATCTATCTACTCCATCTTTTTCTTTCCTCCCCCCCTCCTCTTATCACTAGGTCGTTTACTTGATTTCAAGCAACCTGTAAAAGTTGGTTGCAGGTGTGGGCAGGTGGTTGTGGTGGTGGTTTTGTGTTTTTGGGGGCTGAGTGGGTGTTCAAAAGTGGGTGGCCAGGAGCAGGAGCCAAAATTTTATTGAAAAAATAACAGCAGTTGTCCAAGTGTAATACTTAAGCGGGTTTTTTTTGCTTCAGCCTCCCCCTATCTATTCATACAAGCACTGCCCCAGTAACCCTTGCGATCTGTCACAGCAGACCTTTTCCACTTGTCTAGTCAAGCAGCTATGATTACCTTCAAAGATTTCCTAACTTTGTTTTGCTGTTTCTCAAACTTAGGGGTGATGTTAGCACCTGTGAAACTTTCTAGATTCTGCAGACTTCCTCACTTTATCCTTGTGAAGCGAAAAAGGTGCAGTGAGGTTGCTAGAAAGTGGTTTTGGTTTTTCTGACTAGCACCAGAAAGGCCCAGAGTTTCACTGCCTCTGCGCAAGACTGGGCCGTGCTCACTGTCCTACTACCTTCCTGCTCTGTAGCCAGGAGTAGTGCCTGTGGGCTGTGAAGTTGTGGCCCATCTCCCAGAGAAGATCCTCACGTGTGTCCTCGGGGTGGGCTGTGCGTGACTGCAGTCTCTGAACTGCCCCAGGTAAGGCTTGTCCATCCCGCTATCAAGCGTGACCTTGGGCTGCTTTAATTTGTGACTGCCTTGCATTTTCATCAGGTTTTGTAAATCAAAGTGTGTGCCGTTCCTGAATCAGTTACAAATTTGAAATGTTTTGCTTATCAGGTTTGAAAGATCACTGGAGATTAGTGGCCCCAAGGACATGTGTAGATGTTGTCTTTACAATGTGTTGCTCACTCAGCCTGGTCAGGTGAGGTCGTTTGCATACATTTGCAACACACAACAAATTCACTTATATCTTCCTTTTTAAAAAAAATTTTCTTCACACATTTTTTAAAGAAAAGTATTTTTTTTAGTGTTGGACTTTATAGGTCTGATTTCCTTTTGGTAGCATTAACTACAGGTTTTGACCAAGGAACTCTGTAATTCTAGTTTATTTTAAGTATTTATTTTGGAGGAGAAGTGATTTGAAGCGGATCTCTTTTCCATGGGAATCCTTCACAGTGTTTATTGTGCACCGGCTCTTTCATTGCACAGTGACTTGCGGTTTCAGTAGTTGACACTGCTGAATCAGTTGCACTTTCTGTTTTAATTTTTTAGCTCAGGTCTTTCCAAAAATTTATGGCCTGCTTGTTTGAATAATTTGGGCTTATGCTTGTTCTTGCTCATACCACAGTCACAATGCTTTATTTCCCCACATATTTCCCACTCTTTGGACTCTATAGGAGAAAAAAGGCAGTATCTTATATTTTGTTTTTGTTTCAGGTAGCAATCCTCATCTTTTTTTAAAAACAGTGTCATAGTTGTATTAATCTCTTTTTTTCTGGGAAGGTAAACAATTTATGAATCACTTAGACTCTAAGTACATTAATTACTAGCCTTGTTAGTGGGCTCATTTCAATTAAGATAAGTGATTCAGAGGGTAGGGGGAAATAATCATTCTCAAAATATCTCGTAAATTTATATAACACTAGAATACAATCTGAAAGAATGATTTTCAGCATTTATTTTATTTTATCACTACTAACTTGAAATAATACATGAAAGACAGCATCTAGTTCCGTATTGTTTGCTAAATGTACAGAATTATGGATGCTTTTTGTGCTCAAACAAAATACTTGGTTAGGATTTAAAATAAAGCATAGAAGGGGTGAAGTCACTAATTATAAATTGGTGAGCTTCAATTAAGTGAGTTTCTGCTGACAACTTTTCCTGTCCAGGCTCTGGCTTCCTGTCACAGGCTTAAACAGCATGTGTGTCTTAAAAACCCACTTGTCTTTTTGTCCTACATGCTTTTCACTTTAAGACTGTTAGAATGATTTTTGCTGTAAGCAATGAAGCATTACCTTGAGACTTTGTTTCCTGAAAAACCTTTGACTCTTACTGGTTTTAAACATATTCTAGAAAAGGTGATAGGTGATAAATCTAGCCCATGTTGGGTTTTTCTTGTTTGCAAGGTAAATACAACCTCGAGCTTTTTAAGAACCAACTTCACAGACTCACCACTCAGAAGGATTAGAACATTTTACAGTTAAATTTAATGACAAATTATCTGTGTTTAAGAAAAATAATTAGTAGGTTTTATCCTGTACTTTTTATTTTCTTTTCATCAAGATACCAATGAAGACCACCTGATTTCAAATGTTTGTGCAACAGTGTGACAAATAAAAATGTCTCCAAATTTAAAAACAGTCTGCAGTTCATGGGTTATCACACTATGTTTATAAGGGTCTTTATAGTTCAGTAAGAAGTAACATTTTGCCATAAGAAAGAGGCAATATACCTTCAGGAACAATATACCCTTCCAAGGGATAGTAGTTGCTGTAGTCTGGAAAGTCTGGAGTGTAGAGTAATACTTTTGATACCGGATGGTGACAGGAAAGCTACCCTGGCTCACTGTGCAAATGAGAAACTTGTCTTAGTTTACAGGCTGACCAGAAATACTTAATTTAGGGCCTTTTGTGGTTGCGTGCAATTGCAGTTTTGCTTTTGCTTTTGTCAGTGGCAAATCATAACTACTGCTATGTGAAGGCTATAAGTGGGAGAGCTTCCTTCTAGTGCACCTGTGAGGGAAGTGGCATAATATAATTGTCATATGTGGATTTTCTAAGGAGAAGTCTTTGTATATTTATTTGATAGTGTAATTTGTGTAATGTGTACTAGAAGTGCATTTTGGATGATGCCGAGAATGAACTTAAGTGTGTCTAACATTAAGTATGTCTAATATTACCTGCCTCATAAATCTCCCAACACTGATGCCCGATTCTGTAATCACTCTTGTGCTTCAGAGACTCCTGCCGTGTAAATTCACAGATCAGCATTGCTACTTATGTAATACATACCCAAACTACTTGAGAATTTTTGTGGTCTATTGGTAATAAATAATAATTGGGGGAGTGGAGTGTTATTACATCCGAGTTAGATGAAATCCTCTTTAAGCCACATTCTTTGTTTTTTATTGCCAGTGTAACAGGCTTTTGCCCACAAAATGTACTGTCAGACTCTAGGATCAAGTGGTTTTTTTGCCTAATTTAGGGAAAATTCAAATTTCGTTGCCTGAGTCTGCTGCTCTGAATTAATAACAAGATTAAACCTAAGAGGTAATAATTTCCATATTTTGACCTTAAATTTAAGATTGTACAGAATTTGATACATTCGTTATTTCATAGGGGTTTTTTGCATGTTATTAAAGGTCAGGATAATAAGATCCCCTGAGACTGCATCTGTAAGTACACGGAAAATCTCTGCTTCTCAACTGTTCTGCTGTCTGGTCATGCCAGAGACCTAAGCTCAGTGTGAATTTGTTAAAACAGCTCTTTAGGCTGGTAGGAAATGCTGCAAAAGTATCAGGTTGATCTAAATCCTTAAGTTTTATGAAGACAGTTATGTTTGGTGAAGAGTAATTTCATCCATGAACTTCAAGGGTTCTTGCTGCCTCTTCCATTTCTTTTAGTCTCCTCATGGTTTTCACATGTGATTCTTGCAAAATTTAGCCTGGTGGGAGAAAGGGTCAGTAGCAAATCATTGAATGATCTGTGGCCTACAAAATGTAGACTATTTTATAAAGGAATTCTGACCACTATTTTTTGAAAGTGTCTCATCAATGCTCTCCCATGATACATCTGAAATTACTTTTCTAGACCTAGTTTTAGTACATAATATAAATAAAATAGATGGTTCCAGCCAGGAGGTAGAGCTGTCTTGTTTGCATTACAGAATATAAAGTTATTATTTTTATAAATTTCCAGTAACTTGCAATAATGGACAATTAATTGTAGCATTCCTGAGATTTTGATTTTTGGCTTAAAATAAGCAAATGCCAAGGACATAGTGTTCTTTCAGTCTCACATAGCTCATCTTATGTTATGGGGACATAGGGATTTGTTCTTTCTTACAGAGTTTTTTGCTCATTTTCAGTATGAGCATTCATTAAATTTACTGGCAGGTGTTTGATTTTCTCATAATTAAAGTAAAGTTGGTGTAATTCTGTTCGTTAATTGCTTTATAATTCTTCAGATAGTTTACCATACTCTGATTGTTCCATAAAGGAGCTAATACATCTACAAAGCTCTGTTTCATGTTTTTTAATAAAAAGTTGTGTTTCACTTGTGAAGACACGCAGATGTGTTTTAGGGGCTTTCTGGAATAATTTTGTTTCTTTAAAGTCAGTTTATTCTTTTACACTAGAGGCAGATACTATGATACTGTCCTGTGCTACTGCTACTCAAACAAAAAAGCCCTTACCTGGTACCTCGATGCTAAGTTCAGATTTATACTTTTTATTTCTCTGTGTGTTATCTTCACTCCTTCTGCCCTCCTGTTTTAGCTTTCATTACAATTCCCATAGTAAGTTTTTGTGTTTTGATACTAATAGGTTTCTTAGCTTGTTGATTGGTTGGGTGTCTGGTTTTTGCCCTCACTGTGTAAAGGTTTTTCAGTTGCTGTGAGGTGAAAAGGCATAGGGAACAGTAGTGGGATAGAAATGAACCTGCAGAAAACATGTTACTCTTTAATTTCTAGTTGGCTTGAAAGGATTTAAACAATAAAAATCTGTAAGATGACAAGGAACATTTAATTTAATAAAAGTGCCACAGGCTTCAGTGAGTAGAAATTCAGTAAAATTATCCCCCCAAATCTACCCAAGTTTCCTGAGCAGAAGATGGGCTTCACTGATAATTGCTGTTCCACAGCACCCTTTTTTTGCCAGTTAATTTTAGCATGAAGCCATACAGAAGGATGTTCTTTTTGGCTTGTTTGGTCTTGGTTCCATCTTGAAAATATCTAGATTTCTTTAGGATGTCAGTATTTGTGGTTGTTTTCGGGATTATATTTGGTTTTTTCCTCTTAAAACTATTGTTAGACATTTTAAATTGAAACAGAATAACAGCTAAAAGACAAATATTTTAAAGTTTAGAGGGTATTAATTTTCTTTGCGTATCTTTCTTTCAAAACATTGTACCTTGTTATAAACCAAAGGAATTCCATAGACACTCTGCTTGACCAAATGTATTTGCCTGAAATACCCACAGTTCTTTTACATTAATTTTATTGGAGTTGTTACGAGCACAACAGAAGTAATATTCCATCTATTCTCCACTGCTGTAGTGGTTAGGAACTGCCATAACATTGATGCTGCCATGATATTGATATTCTTACTCTCTCGTTTCATAAGGTTAAGGTCTGGCTAGTGTGTTCCAAGTTGCATTGGCCTTTTTTGCTCTAAATACCATGTTGATGTTCATAGACTACTCAATTCTTTTTTGAATTATTATTTTATTTATGAAACTTCAGCACTTGGAACTTAAAATAGGGATGTGAATACTTGCTTTGAATGGCTGATTTTCACAATATATCAAGTTTGGGACAAATGTATATATGCAGAGAAATGTCTATGTGCTTCTGATTGTTTATGTCTGATTATATTTCACTTTTGCTATTTTATAGTAATACTTAAGAGTATGTACTTTGTCGTATTTTGTAAAGGAGAATAGGTCTTAATGTGGTCACATTGTTAAATTAACCTAAAATCAACATAGTAAAAAAATCAATTACTCTGGCAAAACATTACAATAACCGAACTAAACAATAATTGATTCTCTTGAATCATAAATGCAGCTTTGCTAAGCAGATAAGAAGGAACAATTTTCAGTGCAAATTAACCTCTTTTAGTATGATAAATAAAGGAACATCCTTTCCAGGAAGAAATGTTAAAACCCCCAAAAGTTTACACAGAATTTATTTGTATTATGTGTATGTTCGCACAGGCTACCTTTTGGTGGAGAGCAATATCTCATGGGTAGATTTCCACTGAAAACGTAACAGGGAGTCATTGTTATTTCACGTTTGTGGGGGTTGGATTTGGTTTTAGCCATCTTGCTTGCAATATTTAGGCTTTGGGACAGTGATGAAACTTTTATTGGCTTGAGATTTTAGCCTGAAATAAGCACCTGAGGATAAACACAGAAAATTGAATTATTTGCAGTATCTACTGAGCAGTTTTATAAAAGGCAAACTGTCATCATCACAATAAATTTATTCCCCTCTTCAGCTGTTCTTTGGGGAGAATTCACAACTAACTTCATGAGACTAAAGCTGTGTTTCATGTAAGTGAAATATTTGCAAAATATCTCTACTGTTAATACAAATATTAATCCTCATCATCATCACTGAGCGCTCCTCTGCCACCATTTTTTGCAGCTGGGTTGTCACTGGCTCCAGTAACATTACTTTAAATTAACATTACTGTGAATGAACTGAGCCTTGCAACTATGCCCAAAGAATACATTTTAAAAGAGTGGAAGCACCAAGGATACCATAGTAACTCCATATATTATAAGACTATCGTGCATCAAGACTATTGTTGCTCTTTGCTTTGCTCCCAGAACACTGCCGGCAAGGTTGCTACTGCATTCAGATGAGAAAAATGCTTTTCACCCAGGAATTGTTTCAGAATACACTACTCACCATGCAGAAATCTTCTCACCTGGGTGGTCCCACATGCCACAGTGAACATGTGTCTTCCCAGGCTG
>JANZLP010000024.1:17040081-17051818 GCA_026930925.1 Chelictinia riocourii
TGAGGAGTGATGTTTCAAACACCTGTGCCATTGTTCCTGTAGATACTTACGCAGCATATACCAATCTCAATTTCAAATTCGTGGCAAAACAAAAGTGGCATGGCATAATAGGCACATACAAAAGCAGATCCTTTCTTATTTACATGACATTTTGCCAGTTTTGTTTTGACAGATCATTTTAGCAAATGTTATACAAAGGGAAAACAACGAACATACGTGTTCAAATTAGATTAACAAGAGGTACTGGTGTCATGTACAGACCACAAATAAGACATTATGGACAGCACATCTTAGGTACAAAATCCTTGAAAGATATTACTCTGTATCATGACAGTTATTGCCTGGTTGCCTTCTTCACATGACAGATGCAATGTAGTGACTCAAACAACCATAGGCTGCTCTGTAGAATAAATATGAATGCCATACAATGGGATCCACAAGCACAAAGTTTTCAGCAAGTTAATACCAATTTCAGCTCTCTGTAACCTATCCGTGTGCTGCACTGTCCTCTTGGAGAAAGAATCAGAACTGGAACCTGTTGTATGTGTTCTCTCTCTCTCAATACAGTATAGGAAATAAGCTGACTTCTAGGAGACCAAAGAAAACGTATACTTGAGCCATTGTTTTTCCAAAAAAGAAGCTAAAGCCAACCTTCTGAAGGTGGCTGGGGTAAGCTTTATTATGCATGAAATTGCCCTCATGGCCCTCATAGTCATTACCAAACAGTTTTCTTGAAGCTTGTAGTGGTCAGATGTGCAGATGGAAAGGAGTAAGGTTCTACGTCTTAGTTTCAAAGGCTTGAGGGCCTAAGACATATTTCCCAGAAAGATATTCATAGTAAATACAGTATTATATTTCAATTCTTTTAATACAAGAATGTATGCTAAGCCACCAGATGGGCAGATATTTCTAAGCAGCCTTCCTGATCATATTTTCACAAATTGCTGATTGCCCAAAGGCAGATACACTAGGCAAAGAGTATAAAAGAGTTGGCAGTGAAGGTCTGTCATAAATATTATTTCCATGTTCAACAAGGCAATGGTCATATTTTTCAACCTGGCTGAGATTTTATTTGTAGGTTTTATACAGATTCATAAATCTCACATGTACTAAAATACAGTGTAAGTCATTAGCTAAATGGGAAGGTTTGGGAAACTTTTCTTTAGACTCATGGACATATAAAAGCCTTTCATGAAAAGATCTTCGAACATTTCAGAGACATTCATTAGCTCTCCCAGTGCAAAGGTGGCGAATTTAATTACACGCAATTATTTGAATTCAGAATAAATTGCTACCCTGTGAATTTAAGGGCTGTGCTGATAGTAGGAGATTCATGGTGAGAACCCATGAATCTCTTGTGGTCTCCTCCAGCTATGGCTGTAGGACAGTGCTCGAAATGCTACTGCTACATTTTCAAAAGCTTTTACTCAAATGTTGGAAGTGTCCCAAACCACCAGCCTGAGCAGTGAGGCTATGCTTCTTTTCTTGTGGACACATTCACGGGTTGAATCCATGTAGTCTGTCATCAGAAGCATCTTGTGCTGATATTTTGACATAAACATGTCCTACCTTTGTTATTATTAGAAGTCGTAGATACTTTCCTCCCAGGAAGAGTTCCAAAGTCAGCTGATTTAAATTCAGCATTTGGCTTTGCCACAAGCTGCCAGCATAATTTCAGTAAATGCATGTAGGGAACCAATCAAGTGAGAACTCATGATCTACTAAAGCAATTAAAAACTGACTACCAGTATTGCTGTAACAAGGAGCAAGAGAAGTGCAAGAGTCTCATAACAACCATTTACTAAATTCTAGATGTCATTACAAGTATTCAGAAATGTACAAATGCTTGATCACCTTCAAAAACCAATACCATGCAGTGACTTGATAAAAGTGTTTTAATAGGATCTTTATTCATGTTTGATTATGCCATTCACCTCCTGCTCTTCTTCTGTGAATGAGGCATTTGAAAACTCTTTCCTGTGCCTACGCTTGCTGTAAGAAATTAAATGGCTCGAGAGGTAGGAATATTCTCTCTGTGCATAATGTTGGCTCTATCCTGCTTGGAATATGTAGATGCAACTGTAATAAACAGAAATATATGACACTAGTAAAAAAGCAGCAAACTTCCAAGGACACTCCTCTTATCTAAGAGCTGCAAGTCTATAATTTTTTGTAGAAAAATAGGTATTTACCATTGTGAAGCTGAAAAAAAAAAGTTAAATAAAATTCAAGGAGGTTCTCAAGAAAAGCAGTAAATTTATCTGTGATTTTGAAACTTCCTTCCAGTGACAAATTTGGTAAGAGGAAGCCACATTAGAGCTCCAACATAACTGGCTGCTAGCAGGAAAACATGACTGGCCCATATCACATACATTCCTGAACAGCAGTGTGGGTGCTGCACCCTGTACTCAGAGTCCTTAAGCTCTTCCAGCTATTCTTTCCTCTTGGCTTCAAAACTGCTGTTAACATAATCAAATACATTATATAGTATTTTGCTACTTTCTTACATAGTCATAAAAATTAGACAGAAATAGGACTTGTAGCCTGAAACTAAAACTACCAATGAGAATTTTCATAATGAACCTCCTCTTGCTAAGTGCATCCAGCCTTTAGTGCTTTGCAGTATAAATACAGGTATCTTCAGATACACAGAATGTTTCTTTAAGGTTGAGAAGTTCCTTAAGACAGTCAACTCCAATGTCACTCACAATTGTGTAAATTCGTACCAGTCCCCTGAATGCTCAACAATATGCTTTCAGTCCAGAAGTACACACACCTTGGCATTTACTAATTTACCTGCTATTGCTGCAGATCAATCACAGGATTACTAGAACTGAACTATGGAAAATAATGGGAATATTTGCTGATAACGCCGCAAAGGATGAGCAATAAAATCCAAAGCAGGTGCAGTAAATGAAGGTACTTCTACCTTTTTTTTTTTTGAGAGTAACTATAATTGAAATTCATTGTCTTGCTAATATTTATTAAACTTGCTTTAATATTCATACTAATTTGTTTAACAGAAATATGCTTCCTTATGCTGTGGCTGTATTATTACCAGTTCATAATAATATGAGTGCTGTATTAGTACATTCATTCAGTATCGTTTCCATTCAACTGTTACTTGAATCTGTGATATTGCTAAGATGAGATACTGCTAATGAACGTCTCAAGAAGGCACAGTACTTGGCTTAACACAGCTGCACTGGCAACTTTGCTTGCTAAAAAAAAAAAAAAAGATCCAGAAGAACTGTTCAGTAGTTGCTTTTTTACACAAATTTCAAAACAAGACCATACTAATAATTTTTACTAGAAATGGCAAATATGGATGAACACAAGAATATGAGACCGAAATCTCACACTAAGAATGACACAGGCTTTTATCAAGGCATAGTCATGAAGCATTTCATTAAAAGAAATGGAGCCAAATTTACTATAACCAATGAATATTACAAGGATTAGAATGTATTTACAACATGCTACAAACATGAAAAATGCTGCAAGTACTCAATATTTATTATCAGTGTGACTTTTTTAACAGAGTTCTCATACTTCAAAACCATGTTCTTTCATTCTTCTACACATCTGAAGGGAACAGTAAGAGAGAGTAAAAGAATCAGAGTTGCTACTTCCTTTAGCTACACTATTTTTAAATTTAAATCAATAATAAGAAGAGGAAGACTAAGGCAAAGATTAACGTTCCTCCATGCTTTTCAACTTTATAAAGCTACTTTTATAACATTCAAGCAAATTGTATAGTGACTGACATGAACAAAAATGACAGTAATCTGTCACTATTTCACATTTCCCACTAGGCTGATTCAAATAGTTATTCATGTAACTTACACTTCAATGGTCACTTTGATGACTAAACCATAAGTTAGAATGAAAAGTGAATATAAATGTGATTTTAGAGTAACAACAAATTTCAGCAACGTGGGATATTATTTAATTTCTATTGACATGCTATGAAAAATTCAGCAGTGCCAAGATGTGCTACATCACAATAAACCCCAAACTTAACACAGAAAAGTATGCTAGATCTGTTTGCTTCAGTGCTTCTGCATTTAAAAATAAAAGCACTTTATATTATGCTTGGTTAATTTTAAATATAAAGTTTTAATAGTGTCAGATGACTTCATTACTTAGATCTTCAATTAAACAGGGAGCAAGAATGAATGTTTTTCCATAGAGCATGATTAAATTTGACAGCACGTAAATATTAATATGAATTTAGATGCTAAGGTTTTTAATATCCATGATGAAAAGCTTACTTTTAAGACAGTGTTATTATTTTTCCCATATTTATCTCTTGCTTTACAGCTGAAAGTGAGATGACACTGAAATGAAATAGAAATTCTGCAAAGAACAACAGTTCTCAATTTTTTAGAAAAACTTTTTTTGGGGGGTTGTGGGGGAGGCAGGGGTAGAAATGACTCAGAAAAAAAATAATCCTTACTATATAAACATCAAGTATTGCAGGGACTCACATGTCAAAAAATTATCTTGATAAACTGATTTTCTTTTATCAGATTATACTTTGTCTGGAAAATTTCTAGAAGTGTGACACGTAAGAGATACTTCAACATAAGTTTCACTGGTTTAGCAGTAATAAAAATGGGAAGTTGTGTCAGACTCTTTAATATTCCTTACTTTCCAAGTATATTTTTCCTGAAATTCTTACATGGAATGATACCAAAATGTGATCCAATTTAAAACTATGTTAGTTTTAGCAGATTGATTTTGCATGTGGGAGAAACCCCTTAAATAGCTGAGATTTGAAACAACAAACAAGAAGCAAAGCCCTGCAGGTTTAGCAATAACTGAGGCCATTCTGCATTATTCTGGTATGTCCCAGTGACAAAGAATCCTCTAAGTAACAAACGCATAGCAGAAAGATAGGTACTTCATGTTGCTTGCTTAACAACAGTTTAATTATAAGATATTTAAGATATTTGTATTAAAAACTAGTTTTCTATGTAGAACTCAAACATACATGGCGACATTTTCACATTCTGAAAATTCAAGCGGTGTTAGTCCAGGGAACTAGAACCCTACATGCCCTTTTTGCTTCTGAACATCTTCCCAGCTGAAAAATTCACAGCTACATATAAAACGTTTTTAAAGCAATATTTATGTACTACGTGGTAGAACAAAATGTGGCTCTCAATGACTTCTCTCCATCTTGAGTCAAGAAAGATTTCTTATAAAATTTCTTTGCCATTACTACAAAGTAGCAAAATCAGAAAAAAAAAAGTTGCAGATTAAAATGGTTCTGCTGGTGTAATGAAGAAAAGCAGAATCCATGTTAAGGGAAAATACCAAATCTTGTCTAACCTTTTATTGCTGTCATTTTCTTGAATGAAGAATCAAATGCACAACATTTTTACCAGTGCAAAATACAGGCTGGTATAGGAAACAGTTACCCATTGTTCATATACAGGCTTGTTAGAGATACTTGTGTATGTACAGGCACATGTATATGTTTATGCATGATCAAAATGTTCACTAGCAACCACTCAATGCAAAATGTCCTTAAGCCCAACTACTCCTTTACAAAAGACAGTGAGTGGGTATAGCAGTCAGAGATTAACCAAGCCTGCCTGCTCTTCCTACTCCTTCCAAGGCAGCTGAAAGACCTATCTTTCTGGTCTTTCTTTCACTGGATATCAAGGCTCTCCAAGATAAAACCTCAAAAAGAAATACTGAAAATGCTACTCATCACCTACAGATATGAGAAAAAATACCCCAACATTTAAATATAATTACATTGAATTAATCCAATCTGAATTTTTTCTTCGAGAAACACTTTTAAAATACAAAAATAGCAGCATTTGGGTTAAAAAAGGATAGCAAAGCTACGGTAGCACAAAACAACACTTGTTCCTGGGAGAAGAAATTCCACAGAAATAATTTAACCTGCACCAAAATATTCACACTTAATTGCCAAATCAAAGGGCCTAGCTTCCTACAGAAATAAGAATCCAGCTAACTGACCTGCTGGTTGTTAAAAGATCCAAGTTAAAACAGACCATGGAGGAACAGGTGCACATATTCATTTGATAGTTTAGTGGAAGTACTGCTGAGCTCTGACCAGTGTCTGTAAGTGCAGATTTTGCAAGGAGGGACAGCTTAAGTATTGCAAGTGCCCTTAGAAAGTTCAGGCATAGAAGCTTGCTTTCTTCAAATCTCCAGTGGTCACTGTGACAGACGATGGTTACGTACGAGAAGTAATAAAGTACCTAAAGTATACCGAAGTATAATTCATGTCTAAATAATATGGAACCCAGTGGAAGGAGCAAAGATGCTATAATTGCTACCCAGACATGGTCAGAGAAAAATACTGCCAGTGACTCAACTTTTTCCAAAGAAAAAAATCTATCACCCTGCTTGGACACATTTAGCCAGCATTTACTTAATTCACTTTAGGATTTTGTTGTTCTGCTACTGTTCTAACACTGTATCTGGAGGTGGGGAAAAACAAACACAGAAGGCTAGATTATTTGGAGTGAGTGTCACAGCCACTCTTCTAGACTTATAATGGAAGAAGCAAGCTTGAGGAAAGGAATCTAATACACATGAGCTAGAGGAAATGGATTCAAGGGAAAATTAGGGCAGAACTGAGAAGCAGAGTGAAGAGATAGTAAAGCTAACAGCAGAAAAGGTAACAGAAGAACATACAAAGCTTTGACAGCAAGGCCTGTTCCAGTTAATGGAACAGACATTCCTAAATCCCCTATTGCAACTATCATGGATAAACGGATGTTTCCCACCCTCTCAAACTCAGACATACAAAAACTACTGTTCATACAGAGATGCTATGAGCAAGGATCTATTTATTTTTGTAGTGGCATAAAACAGTTAACTGAGGTGTGTACAACTCTTAGATGAAATGAGAGAAATAAACATACCTGCCGATGAATAACCTCTAGGTTTACTTTCGCTTTATTCACTAGTTCTTCTATTTCTTCAGAATCCTTTATATTCTTGTTTTCTCTGAAGGCATCTCTTATCCTTCTAATGGCATACATTCTAAACACAAACAATAAAAAGACATGTATTCATACATGTGCCAGTTTGTGACATTTCAACATTCTTTAAAACATGCTGCTTTTAAAAAATAAACATACATAAACACACACATGTATTTTACCCAGTTTTATACATATATCTTTTTATTCAGGGTCTTGTCTTGCCCGAGTTGAAACAGTGACCAGATTCTTTAATTAAAAAAAAAAAAAGAAAAATTGGTTTTACTGGAAGTTATTGTAGAAAATTTGCATTTCACACACCAGTCCAGACCTTACTGCTTGTTATTTCTGTAAACATACTATTGGATGCCTGGCACAGATGCTGCAAAGTTCAAGAACATAACAAAAAGCCTAAGAATCAAAAAATCATCCCCCAAATTATTTTGAATCAGTGTCACTATTCTTATTCTGCATACTCTAAAGGTCATTCAGCTAACCACTAAATACATTATACGTTATTACTGGTTCTGACTTTGTAATCTAGCAGTCAACAAAGATAGACTGATGGACCAACCATAACAGAAAGGAATGTCAATATTTCTAAAGAAAAAAACCCCTCCATTAAACCGAAAAAAAGAAGTCTTCCCCTTAATTAGTTAATCCCCTAACACTTTCTCTCCCTTAAATAAAAGTCAAAATTGTTTGCAGTTTTCAAGCTTCCCTAGATTTCACTGTGTTGGCAATATTACTAGACAAATCTCAGTGCAGCCTGCGAAAGGCCTTGGTTTTGACAAATTGACTTTTTTCATCAGGAATTTGCCCCCTGAAAATCTCTTACCATTTCTCTGAGGACTGTCCCTGCAGAACTGCACCTGAGGTCCCTCCTCTGTGATTTTGCCCCAGGCACCAGGCTGGGCTGGGGCCCAGCAGATGGCCCTCTTTGACAAGGCTCCATCGAGCAGGTCCTCCAGAGCCCACCTTGCTCTACCTCCCCAGCACCTTTACCCAACAGGAGCCAAACATTTTCAGATTAATATCGATTTTCAAAAGATTACACCAAGCTACACTCATCAACAGTGCAACCCACATTTGAGCAAAGAATGAGCAGCAACGTGCTGGCCTGCCTGCCTGCCTGGTCAGCTGGTAGTTCATAAACCTCCTACTTGAACATCTGTGCTTTTCATTCGAAAATGGAAAATTCTGCCCATATCACACCGAATTCTTCAGATTTTTCTTTTGCCAATAAAAAATTTGCATTCCCTGTGCAAGAAAAGCTCTCTCTGCTGCTCTGGTATTAGAAAGGCTTTTCTGTCACAGTAAATCCAAGTTGTAGGGCTCCGTTACTACATCAACAGTATCATATTTTATCAGCATTACCAGTCCTTCTTAAACTGAGACTTACGAACTCTTATATCGTTGAAAGATCTACTACTTCTCACAACCACAGGTAGCTCTAATCTTTCTTCACTGAGCAATCAACAAAATAAACATCTCATGGGTCACAGAGAAATTTCCAACTGCATAGGAAATAAGAGAAGGAAGTGCTGTAGCAAATTCAGGAGTTGAGCCAATATCAGTGAAGTTAATGCAAAGATACCACTACTATCAGTAAGATGGGATTGGACAATTAACTTTGAATTGTCAAGTGCCATATCATTTCTGTATTCTAATCTAGAAAAAAGCTAATATTGTTAGGATGTGACCAACAGCATGTTTCAAGTCATTCCTTATTTTTCACCCTCACACCACAGCTATTACCCAGTAAAGTAATATTTGCATAAATATGGATAAGAGAATGCATTCTTTGAAAAGTTTCATTTTCAGATACTGAACCTTTGGGCACTGATTATATTAAAGCACATACTTCACTGTCACTCCCATTTTTCTTGGAGCCAAAAAAATAGGCAAGTAAGAAAACTTGGGAGGTTCTTTCCTAAGAGTGACGCACTTTCAACATGAAAGACCTCAACCTTGGCAGAGGCAAAGTTCATTGGTATTAAATGCTGATACAGCTTCCTTAACTGGAAGCTACACTCTTACTCCAGCTGAGAATTTGGTCTTAGATCTGGGCAGGTCAAAAGGCACTGAGCAAGTTGATTTCACTGTCCCGGAGACTTTAACCAAAAATTCTCATTCTGGACATGCTGCTTTCCATCTGTGTCTCTGCCTCTAATTCTCTACTTGCTCTGGTTACATCTGCACAGGCAATTTAACTCACTCTGGAATTTCAAAAGGTGCCCGAGAACAGCCCGTGTCCATGTGAAATGTCTCTACATGGCTCAGAAATTAAATCTAGCTCTTAAGCTTTGGCCTTCCAGGAATGCTGGCACCCTGGCACTCTGTATAGATATGCCATATGGATACAAAAAGTAGCCAGGGATCTGATCCCAGGCAGGAACGTGTCCTGAATATGCTTTAGTCATATCAAAGCCAGTTTGTTTATGTAAGTCTGGCTGCTGGGACTACTTTCCTAACCCCTCAGCAGACATTGCCCAAATATTTAAATACCCCAAACTCCCAACTCGATTTCCAGACATTTTCCAGAACTTTGTTCTGTCTGTCTCCCTGGAGAGGTGCCGAGTGAAGAAACTGGTCAGATGGCAGCAAAGTTGAAGCAGAGGAAACAACCATTAGCTGAAGCGGCCACAGGATCCCAGCTCTTCCCTCCACCCCGCTCTGTACCCAAGAAGATACCCAGACAGTAAGTGTAAGTATTTGTACACCGTGAACATGTTGGCAAATTTAAGGCTTAAAGAAATGTATAAAGTGTGTCTGGCACCTTTATAGTATTCTGTGTTCTCATGGAAGAGGATTTTAGTGCATTTGTCAATAGAATTAAAAAGCCATGGAGAAAAAAAAAAAACTTTCCTTCAAAATCTTTTTATTCTCTACATTATTAAGCACTGCTTCTGTTCTCCCTATCCAGTCCCTCACTTCGTTCCTGACTAAGAAAGCTGGTATTTTCTAAACGTTCTGATTTCCAAAGTGATTGGTTGTTCAAATACAAAATGGGCAAGAAATGAGAACCTCACAACGCAATGTCTTCTCACTATAGAATTAGATGATCAGAATGTTGTTTCTGACAGTCATTGCTGCATTCTAATAATATTTTTTTTAAAGCGTGGTTGGTATTTATTCATTTTACGTGTTACATCACCTAAATTGTATTTGGGCAAATTGTATTTTGTCCAGTGTCTGAAATATGCTAGTAGTTGTACCTCAGTTCCTACCATGCTACTGCCCACAGCAGCTGAATAGCCTTTCCAGATCAGCAGTATGAAGGCCTGCATTGTTACTGTCTGCAGGTGTGTCTGTTCTGAGGATTTAGATACTATCCAATAGTAACAATATTGGCTTGAGAGAATGTGGCCTTTTGCAGTGTTACACTCACTTAAGCAAGTAAATGCTCAATTACAATGATTCACTTCAAGGGCAAGTGTGTATGTAGCTTTACCTTAAGAATGACATCCGAGATCGTGTTTACTTCGAATCTGGTATAGTTAAACCTATTATTCCTTTCCATCAATGTATAAACTTAAATATGTTTGCAGCAGGAACAGCTGAGAAGGATGAATTGTTACAAGATTATTATTTTTTTTAACCTTGTCTAGACCCTTCTTGGCAGTGCTGGCAGAGCAGACATTCCCTGGACTTCTTGAGCAAATTACTTGGCACTGGTGAGGCTGTACCTGCAGTGCCACATCCAGTTCTAGGCTCCCCAGAACAAGATAGATATGGACTTAACTGAAGGGAGCCCAGCACAGGGCCACAAAGATGATGAAGGGACTGGATCATCTGTCATGTGAGGAGAGGCTGAGACTTTACCTTGGACAAGAGAAGGCTCAGGTAATCTTATGTACATGCATAAAGAGCTGATGGGATGCAATGAAGAGGAGGGAGCCAGCCTCTCCTCGGTAGTGCCCACTCACAGAACAAGAGGCAATGGGCACAAATTAGAGCACATGAAATTCCACTGGAACACAAGAAAACACTTTTTTTGTTGTGAGGGATGTTGTACGCTGGCAGAGGTTGTGGAGTCTCATCTATGGAGATACTCAAAACTCAACTGGACACGCTCCTGGACAGCCTCCATTAGCTGACTCCGCTTGGGCCAGGTGGGTTGCACTTGATCATCTCAGGAGATCCCTTCAAACCGCAACAATTCTGTAAATTCATTTGCAATTTCTCACTGAAACGTCCTTGCCTCGCTGTGGTGTCTTCCATCCACCATCTGAATTTAGTGCTGGATAGTACAATTACCATCATCAGGTTTGGTCTTGCAATGCTTATTTCTCAGGTAGGCCACCTGGGAAATTATAAAGTGTTTAATCACTATAAATCACCAACTTACCTGCAGGAAGACCAATAATGCAACATTCTTCGTAAGTGTCTGAGATATATAAAAAACAGACCTTATTTTTGACTGTTTTATGCAAGCTAGCATTAGACATAGTATTTCCTGCCTGGTATAGTTCTGTGGGGTACAGGTGCCAGCATCGAGTGTTGGTAATCAACAGGATAATCATCCTAGACAGTTTTAATTAGGAAGTGAAGCGGGTGTTTTGAGGAAAAGGACGGTTACCCTTACAAGCTCCAAGACTGAATTCATGGGTTTGCTCTCCATAGCACTGCGGTAACGGATGGAAGCTGAAGCGTTTCTAAACGTTGTCGTGTTTGCTGTGAGGCAAGAAAGCACGCACTCGGAGTTGGGGTCCTTCGAAATTACTGCCCCCCGTTTCAAGATAACCTGTAGCTGTGGCGGGGCT
>JANZLP010000024.1:17291160-17301220 GCA_026930925.1 Chelictinia riocourii
TTTTGGAGCTGGCCTGTGCCGAGGCCGAGGCCGAGGCCGAGCGCCACGAGCTCTCCCTTCTCAGCCAAGCCCAGCATTACTTTAAAGGAAGAGACAATTTCTAACTCCCTATGCTGCACAGTCAACCTGTGATCTAAAATCAACATATGTGCTTTCTTCTTCCTTTTGAGCATCACTATCAGCAAAGATTTTGTACTCAGCACTTTTCAAATAGTTTTTTAACTGATGCATAAAAGCAGATAAAAATACAACTAGTGTTTTATGTCTGATGTAGTGCTGCATTTATAGCAGAAGTAACTTAGCTTTCTTGACCTAGTAACTAGATAAGACCAGCAGTTTTCTATTACATGGCAAGATACTGCTTAGTATTGGGCAAGACTATACTTTCTGGCTATAAAGAAATTATAAACAAGAGAGATTGGAAGCTTAAAGTGTTTAGTATTCTAAGTGTGCCACTAGGAATATACAAGAATCAGATAACAAATATGTGATGGCATTGTCAGCTCCTAGGAGGCTGCTCCATTATATTACCCATATACAACTTCCCTGATAGTGTATAACCTCTGTCATCATGTCTGGGACACGTTTCTCTTTCCATGGCCTATGTTAATAGGATGAACAAGGGGAGAAAGCATAGCTTAGGTTTCCCTAGTTCTGCTGATTCCTGCCTGCTGGTGCAAGTCAGAGCAGTATCCATGGTGCTCTAACATATGTTGGGAGACTGGATCCAGGCACAGTTATGCCATGACTGGATGGGTGCCCAGGTGGCCAAGGGCCAGCGCTGGTCCCTCACCCCTCAACAGAGTGACTCTGAGCCACTTTGCAGTAATTACAGCAGAGGACCTGTATCTTGGAACTGGAGGTGATTGTGTTGATACTTCTGTAAAACTGAGTGCTTACAGACCTCAGCTGGATACTGATGTAACTAATAGTGTTATGGCTTCTCTCCAAGTAGTTAGATCCTGAAATACTTTACCTTTTTAATTGCTGCATGGGAAGGTAGAGCTGAGGATTGTGAAAATCTAGAAAAGCAAAGAAAGGTGACAGTTCCCAGCGGAGGCAGAGGCTTCTGCACACTTGTGTCTGTCTGTATTAATTGGCTGTTTGTACATACAGAAATGGGAGTGAAGCGATGCATGTTTAAACATCCTTATGTCAGCCACAATTTTATGCAAAGTAATGCCTTTGTTATGAGTGAGGTGAATTTTGAACCTAGCAATACAACATGGATGTGAAGTCCAATGCATTACCCCAGAATAAATGGAGAAGAGGACACAGTATATACAAATCAGGTGGTTAGGGCAATTCAAAGTAAATACAAAATGTGTGTCTTCATTTTGGGCACAGGCATGAAAAAATACTACTGAAGTGGAAAGTGGGTGATCAGAAATTAACTAGTTCAATTATATAGGGAAAAAAAGTTGCCTTTTTCATTTCACTGTGAGGGGAGAAAACTTGGAGGCAATATAGTTCAGTGTAGCCTTAGAAATAAATATCTGCCTGTCCACTGTGGGGGTTTTGCATTTAAGGAAACAACTCTTGTTTACTGGAACTGATGCTTCTGTAAAGAAATTTTTCTTGGTGTTGGCCTTAAAGAGTCACAAATATGTCTTAAAACACTCTTATTCTTCATTCTCTCTTTACTGGCCTTGAAGCTTGGTTCCACTCTAGCAGGAGGCCCAACATCTCCATAAAGGTGTGCTACAGGACAGCTGTGATAAAAGAATATTAAAAGTTATTTTGTATTTTCAATCGCTATTATATGAAAATCAAGTAGACGCCAGCTGGTGGTAGCACTTAAAATTTAGTGCAGAAATCTGTTCTTCTCTAAAACAGTCATATGAACGAATGTTGGGTGTTACTTCCAGCACAGAAGAGATGAAAACACTAATATGGCATTTGTAAACCTGCTTGCAAGATGATCTGAAGACTTTATTGTCTTAGACCCAACCCCTTTATGTAATAGCCAGATGATTTATGGAGAAAATATCATTTGGCTTTTATGTTGTGAGCAACAGAAGAATGATTACTTCTAAAGTGTTGCTGTTTAGTGAGATATTAATGGAGGGATAATCCATTTACATTTTTACAGCGGAAGTTTTGCAATGCTTTTGGGATTCATTTATTCTTTGCATTTGTGAAATAGCCTCTACTGAAATAAAGCTGGAGTAATTTGCTGTGGAGGAATAAAGTAGTTTGTCAAAAAAAATTTTTTTGAGGCTCCGTACAAAATCCTGATGTTGAAATAATCATTTGCTTTTTAAATAAATTCTAAATATTTTTTCACAGACATCTCATAAGGTGGGTCAGAGTTGTAAATTCCACATGCTATATATTCAGTAAGCACTGTGTATGCATTTTAACTACGTGGGTTTTGTTGATCTGCAGTAAATAGTGAGATCTATAAATACGGGTGATGTCAATTTGTATTAATCTTCTCAATAGCAGTTCTTTGCTGGTTCTGCTCTATCTCATCTAAATTCTCCTCTAGGTGATCAGTGCTTTGGTCTGCTCCCACCTCTGCTTTTGTGGTACAGTCCTGCCGGGAAAAACACCAAGATTGCCATTATTATCTCCTTAGAGAGCAGTATAGAGTGTGATTTTCATTTACAAATGAGTATTATGTTACTCTATTGTCTTGGCATTGCAGGAACTAGACAGTGATTATTTTGAACTGTAGACAGTGTCCTGCTTACATGTTTTCTGCTGCTTAGGTAACCTTTGCAGAAGAATTGCGGCAGGGAATGAGAGAATAAAGATGGACTGACAATGCACAACTGCTCAGGTGGCATATTGGTCATTGGAGGTGATGTACATTGGAAAAAACCACATGCAGTCAAAAATGCGATACAGCTGACCAAGTGCTTGGATGCTTCAACACTTATAAACAAAGAAGCTGGAGCAGAAAAAATCCCTCTATATTGAGGGAACTTATCACATTAGTAAAGTCTTACTGCATTCTGTTTCTTTCAGATGCCTTTGAGGATGGAAGCATTTTAAATTATAATAATTTGACTCATGCAGCCTGCTCTGCACGTTGCATTGCTATATGTTTTTATTTTATTGACTGTTGGCCTGTATACTCTATTTGTGTCTATATATGCATGTGTAAATTGCAAACAAAAGCAGGTGATTTCTTGACTCCCTTTTTAGTATTCAGCTGCAGTATCTGTAAAAATTGGACAAATGACATGATGTTTGCTGGTGTTTTGCATGGTGTAGCTGTGTGTGAACACTCAGCCCTGCAGCTCAGGGACCTCTCATGGCCTCTCTGATACATGCCACTTGTTATGTGATCAGTTAGCGAACAGGGGAGACATGCTAAAATTACTCTTTGCACAGTTAGCTGTACAGCTTGGGACTCTGGATGGCACCTGGAGCAACACAGGCTTCTGAAAATGTAGCAGAGTAGTTAAAAATCTCTACTCATGTTTGCTGCTTTTTGTTGTAGAGAGTCCATGAAGTACTGGGTAGCACACCTCCCTCTAAGAAAAGCCAATGCAAGCCTACAGTATTTTTTTCCCATTGTTAATTAGATTAGAAAAACAGATCTTGTATGGCCAGTTTTTCTTAAAAGCTGTTACAGGCAGTGGCAAATGGGTGAAGTTCCAATATCAAGCAACTGGACAAGGAGAAAGGAAGAGGGCAACTGTGCATTTTCAAATAAGCTTACCGGAGAGAAAAGATCTGTTACCCAGATTTGGGTATTGATGCAAGATAATGTTTTGGTATAACCCATTAAGTCAGTGATTGCAAAGGAAGTTACCACTGGATGAAATTCTGTTGTCTGTGTTGTGGATGATCAGACAAGGACCCCAGGTTATTGTTCTTGGACTTAAGGCTTATGAAATACACCCTTATGAACAACTGTGTGTAGGCTGGGTAGTGCTGTAAAGCCTCCTGACCTAATCAAAAAAGCTTTTCTAATGAGGAAGCATATCCGGCCCTGTAGGCAATGTGCAGAATGCGGCTGTGCTGTATTGAACTTCTCTCTCAAATGGCTGGAGCCTGCATATGGCTCTGGCAGTTGATAGTTCGTGAGAGGGCTGCAGAGATGGATAGAGAATAGGGTATTACTGGTAAATCTGTCTTAAAGTGTGCTGGTTGTAAAATTGCAAGTCTGCCTGGAAGAGAGAACTTGCAACAGCCTATACTACTTTGTACTACTTGTGTAATTACGTTCATTTTAACTGCAAAATTTAGCTAAGAGAAATATGTTCTTGAAAAACACTCATGTAGCAGCAACTGCAGGAAGCTGTGATGGCTTTCACTGCACAAAGGAAAAAGACATGAAACAAAATTTAGATTAATCAGCTTTCAATTATCCTTTGAAGTGTCTTTAAATCATCATTTTAATATCATACCTGATTTACATTCACTTGCAAACTTCAAATATAAAGTCCCTGGCTAATTTCAGGGTGAATTCTAGATGCGAGATGGTATGTCCCTGAAATGTATCATTCATTTTCACATTTAATACTTGTTCAGAAATGGAGCCAAAAAAATTATCCTGAATGCTCAAACAAATTTTGTGGATTACAAAAAGAGTCCCAGTCGAATGAAATCTATTAAAAATATTCTGAGTTAGAGATTATTCTTCAGAAGTTACCTAGTTTTCTGTGGGGAGACTTACTGGCTATTTACACTATTGTATGTGATGTTTATAAATAAATGTTTTCTTTATTTGAAGATCAGATTTCAAGTCAAGGTCATTTTGCTGAGAAGTGACTTTCAGATGGAGAAATAGCACATTTGTATTGGGATTGCATGGCAAGGTTTTGGTAGCGAGGGGGACTACAGGTGTGGCTTCTGTGAGAAGCTGCTGGAAGCTTCCCCTGTGTCCGACAGAGCTGATGCCAGCCGGCTCCAGGACAGACCCACTGCTGGCCAAGGCCGAGCCCATCAGTGACAGTGGTAGCACCTCTGGGATGATGTATTTAGGAAGGGGGAAAAGTTGCTGTACAACAGAAACTGCAGCCAGAGAGAGGAGTAAGAATGTGTGAAACAGCCCTGCAGACCCCCAGGTCAGAGCAGAAGGACGGGGAGGAGGTGGTCCAGGCGCCAGAGAAGAGATTCCCCTGCAGCCCGTGGGGAAGATCACGGAGAGGCAGGCTGTCCCCCTGCAGCCCAGGGAGGTCCACGGGGGAGCAGATCTCCACCTGCAGCCCAGGGAGGATCCCACACCGGAGCAGGTGGGTGCCCGAAGGAGGCTGTGACCCCGTGGGAAGCCCACACTGGAGCAGGCTCCTGGCAGGACCTGCGGACCCATGGAGAGAGAAGCCCATGCTGGAGCAGGTTTGCTGGCAGGACCTGTGACCCTGTGAGGGACCCATGCTGGAGCAGTCTGTCCTTGAAGGAACTGACTGCAACCCCCATTCCCCATCCCACTGTGCCACGCAGGGGGAGGAGGTAGAGAATTTGGGAGTAAAGTTGAGCCCAGGAGGAAGGGAAGGGTGGGGGAAAGGTGTTTTAAGATTTGTTTTTATTTCTCATTATCCTACTCTGACTTGTGATTGGCAATAAATTAAACTAATTTCTCCAAGACAAGTCTGTTTTGCCTGAATCTCTAAAAATTGGCAAAATAGTTGAGAACAGTCCCACTGAACCGGACCACCCGCCCCATAAAAAGCTGGGGTGGGGGGTGAGTCAGCATTTAAAGCTTACAAAACCACAAGTGAAGGAATTAGCTAATGAGATTTTGCCAGACTTTGGCATAAAAACAAGCATCTCCCCCCAGCCTGCAGTGATTGGTGTCTCGGGGTTATAAAATTCATATCACGCTTCCCGGAAATGTGCCCGAAGGCTTTGGCATCTCCCGCAGTTAGGAGCCTCTACGCTAGAAAAATCTTAAGGAAGAAAAATAGTGTTACATGTCGTGACTTGCTTGCAGACTAAGATTTGTCATTAAAACTATTTTAAAGGTAAAGCAGTAGCAAAGGAAAAAATACGAAATTGAGAGAAAAAACCCTAGATTAAATAAATATACCTAAAGAGACAAAGGTACTCCCCAAATCATCCTTTCTTTAAGCAATGCCCATAATTTAAATTTCAGGTAGACCCTGAACCCTATTTCTATCACCGTTGTCACCTTAACGCCAATACCTGAACACCAATATTGAAAATGTAAATATTTGATGGAGCTTTTTACCATGTTCCTACTCAGTTTGTGTTCTATTAGTGTATCAGCCTCAGCAACCTTTATATAAACTCATTTACTTCCCATCTTTTTTTTGTCTACAAGACATATCCTGCCTATCTTCCCACCTCATACTCCCACCAAGCTTCAAACATCTCTTCCCTTCAGTCAAGTTCCTCTGAAATTGCCACCTCTCCCACAGCATGTACAAACCTACTAATTTGCAGAATGACATTAAAAATCCTGTGATTTCCTGTTTGCATCCCAAGTTTGACACATCGCTGCGGAGTGATAACCTTTACATTTGTGTTTTCCTATACAGAGTATTAAAAATGAACAAATAATAAGCGACCCTAGGCACAAAGTTGAGCTATTCTGACAACGAGCATGAATGAAAGTTAAATTCATATTTGAAAAATGAAGAACAATGCATGGATTTAATAAAACTCACAAATGCTTGGCTCTGCCCAATTAAGAGGGTTTCATTCAAGCCTAAACAAGACATTAAAACGGAAGTAGCAACACCTCACCAGGCTCAACTGCGCCAATAATTAAAGAATCTCAGGTTCAATCAGTGCGATTTATATGCAAATAAGAAAGAAAATAGGATTAGCACAAAGAAGAAGAATTTAGACTTAGATATCCTTGGGTTTTATTAAACTTTACATGTCAAATTTAAAGCGTTCTTACGCTTGCTTCTTTTCCCCGTGCTCTCAGTTTCCTACTCTGTATACAGAACTACGCACATCCCCTTCTTCCAGTTTTTCTCGCCTCCTGAGATTTTATTAATTTGGGAATTAAAATTCTAGCTCCTAGAAAGCTCACAGCAAGAGCCTAAGTTCCCTCCAAACCCGTCCCCCTCTGCAGTAACTTCCCTTCAGGCTTCCAGTATCTTTTTATATTATTTATCGGAAGCCTTGAGATGTCCTGCACTGCCTGCATTTTCCATCCTCTCTGCCTCGGCATCCCTGGCCTGCTCCGCTCCCGGCTCAGGCTCCCCAGAGGTCGCACCGAAGGGCCGTTCCAGGCGGCATCGCACAAACACGCAGCAGCCCCTTCTGGGCTTTTTCCGGGAGAAATCTGCAAGCGCTTTCTAGTCGCACTCAGCCATCAGCTAAGCAACAGGACCTGCTTTTTATTATCCATTTTCACTTCTGGAGAACACAGCTCCTCAAAAGTTATGGATTAGAAGATCAAGGATTTGTATCACCCGTACTGGACTGTGCCAGTGCTCAAGGGGCCAGCGTGCTACACGTGCTCAGCTTTAAAATTAGCCCGTTTTGAAAACGGGGAATTACAAAACCCTCCCTGATCAGTTTTGTTGTTTTCAAGTCCATCTTCTTTTTCACAAGTAGGTTTTTACCTTCCATATTCCACCGGGACGTTTCTCACCGTGGGCAAAACAAAGTCTGTGCAGCAGCATTCAAACATACGCCCTAAGTAATAAGAAAATGAAAAACCAGAGGTTTTCTACCACACACCTGGTACTACATATACTGCGACACTTGCAAACAAAAATACTTTCTGGCGAAGAGGTGGTATTTACAGGTAACGGTGTCTCTCCTACGCTCTGCAGGGAATGAATAACCAACAGTGACGCTGCCAGAGGGCAGGGAATCTCAGGCATCAGGATCCTCCGCATCGGTGGCGAGCGCGGCGACAAGCAGGAGCGGAGAAAATCGATCCCTACTACAGGCTTTGGGGCTGTCCGTGACCCACATAAAAAAGACCAGCTGAACTGCACATCCCTGATGGGGAGGAGAGGCAGAAGAATTTATCATGCCTAAACTCATGTGAGCAAGTCGTCCAGGCGGAAGCCGGGATGCCCCACAAATCCTTATCCTAGTAAACAACAATCCCGGCACGCCCTTCCAGTGGAAAATGCAAGGGTCTGCCCAGGAAGAGCCCCAAATTCTTTCGTACGCCAGCAGTTTGCTGGAAGCCCAGCGGGAACGCGATCGGCTGAAGTGCCCCCGGCTTCAGCCTCGGGACTGGCTTCGCACCACACCACGGGCACTACAGGCACCTTAAAAATCACCTTCGCTTTTCTTCCTTATTTTCTTAAACAGGCGCCTACCTGGAACCCATGAGAAATCTCCTAACTGTTGTGGAGCCTTTTGTTTTCCTTAGACTGTCCTGAAACATTTAAGCTCTTAATATTCACCTCTTTGAAGTAGGTAACTTTTTTTATGGAGACCCTCTTTCTTCTATCTACAAAAGATGCGAGAAATTACGCTTTACGTTTTGGAGCACAGATGACCCAAGAGTAAGAATCGCATTGTAGAGCCGTTACCTGGTTTTATTCTCACACCACAAGGGAGAGAGAGCAGTCGGTAGTGGTGTGGGTGTGAGGGAGGTGCGGGGAGAGGGAAAAGAGAGGGAAGGGGCAACGGAGGGAAAAGAGAGGGAAAAGCGAGGGGAAAGAGAGGGAAAAGCAAGGGGAAAGAGAGGGAAAAGCAAGGGGAAAGAGAGGGAAAAGCAAGGGGAAAGAGAGGGAAAAGCAAGGGGAGGAGGAAGGAGGAGGGGAGGAAGGAGGGAGGGATGGCAAGAGGGATTGAATCGGTCCTTTCTCCAAAACCATGAAATGAAAGTTACAGATTAAATCACCTTTTCTAGCTGCTGTATTCTAGCTGTAGTGGGATCAGGGACCTTTCTGAAATCACATTTTAAACCAAACACACACCCAAAAACCACCAGAACAAAATTCTTTGCGCATGCCAGTCACACCAAATCGAATACTTTCCTATTGTTTTAAAGTTGACCGTGTATCAAGTTAATACGAACTCTGAAATTTTTAAATAAAAAATAATCAGAAACTCCAATTTTCCTCTGCATTCAGGAATAGCTCACAGCACCAGCGCAGAACACCACCACCACCAGGATTACTAATGCTCACGGTTTTGTTATAATTTTCATAATGCCGGGTTCTTGGATGGGAAAGGAGGGGGATGTTCTTTGCGTTTGTCTTCTTTTAATAATAACAACTTAATTAGACTCAAAGCTGAAAGCTATTTTGGATGAGCAACGAGAAAACCTCAAGCTGGGGTGCCTTCAGGCACCGTAGCTGTTGGAGAGCTGGAAAGAAAAGCGAGGACAAATAAATGAGGTAGCACAACCAAAAAGATGCAGAAGGAATTAAGGAGAACTCAAAAGAGAAGTGGGTACAGAAAAAGAGAAATGGAAGAGGGCAAAAGGGAAACACTGGCGTCCAGACCTCATCCCGTAGCCAGCCAGCTGGGAAGTTTTAAAGCTGTTTTAAAGCCGCCTTTTTGAACCTGAAACAATCTCATGTTGAGTTTGATTATCTTTTCCCTGACGGTGAAAAAGACATTTAAAAAACCACTTTATCCGTGGAAGAACCCCAGTGTTTAAATGACTCATCATTTTTAGGACTCTGACTCATCAATTTTATGTCAAGTTTCATGAGTTTTATTATGGAACTGTTTTTCATTTTCTTGCTACTTTTGCTTCACTCAGCCTCAGGTTTAATTGCTAGGCAGGTCTCCTTAGTTCTTCCTATGCCAAAGGAGCTCACTATACCTTTGTTCTACTGTTTTTCTCCCTCCTTTTTTTTCCCTCTCACTGATTTTTCCAAGAAAACAAAGCCCCTCTTGTTTTAAGATATAAATTGATCTTTATTGATGTTTTCCCCTCTATTTTCCTCCTTAACCAAACCATATTTCCCACTAACCCCCAGCCCTGCAGTACTTCTTTTATCCATTTCACCATTCTTACTCTATTGTTTCATGGAGGAACATCTCAGATTAGATCCTGAACTGATTTCACTGCCATCTACCACTGGCAGTCACTAAGAAGTCTTGTGAGAATCAGAGAATCACAGAACGGATGGCTCACAGTCTGTCCTGTCATGGCCAGGCCCCCTGCGTGTCCCTGCACTGCCGACTGCGGTAGGGGAGGGAGAGG
>JANZLP010000024.1:17389480-17411573 GCA_026930925.1 Chelictinia riocourii
CTACACAACCTGTAGCGACTGTGTTTTGCAGACTCCCAGATGAAGCAGCTGCAGTGGTGTGCTCATAAAGTAGGGCCAGCTAAAAAGTCAAGTTTACACAAAAGAAAAATTAGCACGGGGGAAATCTAACAGTTTCACAGGACCAATATCTAAACAACTGCTGGCCTACTAACATACAGCTTTCCAGCACTTAGTGACAGTAAGAAATGATTGTAGCTGACCCAAAATCTAACTCTTCAAAATTTTCTTCGTATGGTTTTTCAGACTTAGGACAAGTGTCCAAATTCATGCCTTGCCTATCCTGTGCAGTTTAAGAAAAGTGGGGAAGAAGACTCAAACCCTTTAAAAAATTTCTGGCAGGGTAATGGCAAGGGGAAGGAATTTCCATACCTGGAGGTGAAAGCTGGGGAAGTCCCAAATAACCCAGTTGCTGCTGCTGCTGCTTTTCCTGAGTGATGCAAGAGCCCTTCTTTTCTTCATCTCCTCCTCTCTCACCCATAAGCAAAGATAAACCTCCCCAGCATTTCCCGTTTCAACTGGAGGCATTGGATAGTGGCTTCTTCATGCTGTTTCCCTGCCTGCAAGTGGTCACTTTTCCCCTTTCACACAAGTGACTCCAGAGTCCCCCAGCATTGGGGGGGGTTTCCCCTCCTTTTCTCCCCTTCCTTTCTCTTCCTCTCCCCTGCCTTCCTCTTCCCTCCCTTCCACCTGTTGGAAAGAAAAGAAGGCATTGAAAATATATGTATTTGCTCTGGGAGCAGGGAGGAGCAGCTGCCCCTGCCTCGGTGCAGTGTTAGATTAGGGCAGACTGGCTCTGGGTTCAGTATATCATGGTATGCTCCAACAGCTCATTCGGATATTTCCCCAGAGGGGAAAGCCTTTGCTTTCCCTCTGAATTCATCCATCACCAGGCAGAACACACTCATAAAAAATGTGGAATCTGGCTTTGCTGCAGGATCATTACAGGCGTTTAAAAAAGAAGATTTCACCACCTTATATGTCTTGTCAGACAACACCTGGCAGGTCAGCTGGGGAAGCGACTACCCTTCCCAGCTGAAGCACTGCCTTGAGGACTGTCATCTACAGGCACAGGTCAGCTCAAACGAATCCCACCAAGCTGGGAAACCCAGAAACTCAGAGCTAACATAATGTTTGCAGCATCTACCTGACTCTCCATATTCTGTGTATGTGCCTCTCTCACAACAGAGGGGCAAGCAATTGCCATCAAGAAATACTGCATGCACAACGTCTCATCCAGGCGTGCCCAAGGCTGACTCCATCGACCAGCACACAATGGTCTTCCCTGCTCCTCGTGCCTGGAGCCACTCGTAGACCCATTTTCACATAAGTTTGTCTAGTCCCTGTCTGAACCCACTTACCCTGCTGGCATCTGTGGCAATGAGATCTATAGGCAAACCTTATTCCATGTGAAAAATGATTTTCTTCTCTTTGCTTCCTAAAACCTTCAGTCTGGTCTTTTCATTGGCTGTGCCTGAATTCTCTGGTGGTGAGAAACACCCATTTTGGGTTATGACCTAATCATATCAAATTATTGTTGGCTCCAGCATCTCCCAGCTAGCTGGTGGGGAAACATCAGGCTTTTAAAAGGCAACCCTTTGCTGGGTATTAGATGTGCTATCATTGCTATTCTCTTCCCTGCCAGAGCACAAAGGATGTGTGGCGGTACTCACAGACTTCCTCAAAAAAACAGTAGACAGGCTGACACTACAGTCTGTCCTGGAGTTTCTCTTCACCCATCATGTGCCAATGAATGGAGTCCCAGGCAAGGAGAGAGGTAGATGCTCCAGGAAGCTTATTTATTTATTTATTTTCCTGCTCAGGGAATATAGGCAAACATGATTAGTATGGATTTTATATACTGCCTATAGGGATATGATAAATGTAAGCTTTCCTTTATGATTAATAAACATTAAAAAATGTGTCCAGAACTGGTCAAGATACTGAAATTGAGATGCTTAGTTAAGGCAAGGAAAATTCTTGAGTACCCCCATTTTGTCTTTACAAAATCAAAAAATAGTGTACTGAAATACAAAGAATAAAAGATAAGGAATGTTTGCTTTTCAGCAATAAAGCCCCAGAGACTTAATGTCATCAAAGAAACTGGAAGTAAAGCCAAATTCCACATTACTTATGATGTGTTGTTTGTATCAATACCCAGCTGAGCATAATTCAGGAGTGTCTGGTTTCAGTGTAGCCTGTACTTTGTTCTGCTGTCAGTGCTTACTTAAGGTACCAGGCAGAAGCTACAAAATCAGATTGCAGGCTGTTTTAGTCAAGTGCCTGTTGAAGATAATTTGTCAAAGCAAAAAATGGTTATGAGGTATTAGCGGCTACTGAGGCTTCACTCACCTTTCCTTTCATTCTTTTTATTGCCCTCAAAATGAAGACCAATTGCTATTTGTCATTAGGCCAAAAAAATTCTTGTTTTCTATTACATTAAGAAAGCACTCTCACTGCCCCAGCAAATAAATGCCTTGAAAGTGAGAGTGGAGAAGAAGAAAAAGAAGAAGAAAAGCAACCTATGGGAAAGGTTTTAGAGGGTAAATGAAACCACTAAGGCAAAACTGTGGTGTGAAGGATGCTGAGAAGTCTGCTCCCAAGGCGGTGTCACAGCCCCAGGTTCAACACCAGTGCCGCGGCTGTTGTTTGCATGGACCCGAACACCTGCCCACGCCGATTGCACCATGGCTACCTTTAGCCATGTGTGGTTTTACTTTGCCTTGAGAACAACTGAGGGTCATAGTATTGTGCTATTTATCATGAGCTTCATTTCCAACAGCACCAAGAAAATTCCTACACAGGATGTGGAGCCAAACTAGTAATCTAAACTGTCTTCTCTCTTAAGCTCTCAGAGTTGGGGTGGGAAGCAGACAACAGAGGAACGTGCTTTTTCCCCTCATGTTTGTAAATGTAAGAAGGAATGGTCTTGTCAAGGTTTCTGTGATTGGGTAGAGAAGGGGAGAGAGGAGGAGATAGGAATTTCGGAGGAAGCAAGGGAGGACTATGCAAAGATTTTAGCAACTCCTTGTCCAAATCAGGTTGAGAGCTACTACTCCATTACTTTGTAATTTAGCAATATTAGGCATGATGCTTGTTCTAGAAGTATTTATCATTGGGGTACCCCAGAATGCAGGTAACAAGCACATTAGAACTGCAGCACTCTATGCATTCATCTACAAGGGCCTAGCATTGCATAATGCCACAGAAACAAATTATACTTGGTACTCATAAAATGCTGAGGACAGGTAGAAGTATAATTACTGGTTTTCCAGCACGCCTGCTGTACTGCAGTAAGTATGGCAGAGTTGACACTTAGTGGAGAGAAATGAGTAAAATATCTTTTTATTTCACCAGTACACTCTTCTAACTCCTACTAGTGTTTGAAATCCTGATACTCCTAGCAGAAGTGATAGCCTGGAAACTTTTTCTTCTGCCTCATTTTTCCTTTAATCATCTGCAGACAATGAATTGCCACCTATTAGCATCCCAGGCCTTGTTAAAACAGGCCCTTTTATTTTTTTCTTACCTGAGTTATAAAAAAAATTTGTTCCAGCTTAGTGCAGTGGACTTGTCATAAACATTTAAGATGTACCATAGTGTCATATTTTCTAGGCAGTATAAAAGCATTCCATTTATTGTTTCCCAAGGACTAAACTTGGAAATGAATGGCTTTATGAAGAGGCTAGTCTTATATTAAAGTTGATTGATTCCATTCATCCTCCAACAGGCTCCTCAGCAAAAAAATTTCCCCTTAATTAAGCAAGATGATGTAAATTACATGGTAATTGATTTAATAAAAATGTATGATGCAAACTAACATGGGGAAAAACATCTTAAGGAACAGCAGAATGATTCTCTGAACAGAGCAGGTAATGGGAAGACTACTGGAAATGTGGTTAGAAAAACAATAAAAATAAAGTTTTATAGATTTTTTTCATCATTTCTGTTTCCCTAACAGTTAGATGGATGAATCCCCTGCTACCTCCCTCATTTTCTAGCATTAAAGATGTTTGAGAAGCTGTCCCCTTCTGCATTCTACCCAATTATTATTCTATTTTTAAAAATAACAGCACAATCAGTTCTGATGCTTTCTAGGGCAAAAAATATACTTTTCCTGGCTTATTTTTCTGATCTAGGTACTCTTTTGAGTTTCAAGTGAGAGACGTTTTCTACTTCTTGTCCAAAACCCTGTGCAAATACTCTTATGTGCTGTTGCACAAGTGTTATTGCTTATATATTTTGTAGAAAACCTATAGGACAACGTTAAGGCAAAATATCCTCTGCCTGCACTCCTCACTTCAAGCACTGTTTGTTTAATCTGTGGAGATGGTAGGAACTACCGAGTTGCGAAGATGCATAACACAGTACACTGTAATTTTGGGGGCATCCTTATGAAAGTGTAGCTCTTTGTAGCATATCTTTTCTTTGTGGCACAGTCTTCTCTGGAGCTATGTAAAGGTAGCTTCCTATCTGTCACTTGCCATTATTCATCCCTTTACGGTGTGGATGAACCCTAGAAGGTGAAGTTGCAGAAAGCAGAGCTTCTCCATATTCATCTCTGCCCAGGGATGTTCATAGGAGGAAATGCTGTTTGGTAGTGTGTGTGGGCAAGCTGGACAGAGGGAATGGAGTCACAGCAAACCGATGACCTCCTGGAAAGGGATAGAGATGTACTGAAAGGTTGCAGGAACATGAGCAAAGACCGCAAGGACAGCAGAAGGTACCCAGAGAGTGCTGTGAAAGCTGAGTGGAGCAAACCTTGGGCAAACTGCCGCAACTCAGATCCAGAAAGACGTGATTTTTTTCACATAGGTGCTTGACTCTTTTCTGAAAACATTGCTAGTTGGATAAGTGCCTACCTTTATGGTTTCAAGGCCTCAATATGTGTCTGAGGTAGCAATGGATTCACATCAGGCAGTCTGATTTTAATGTGATAGTTGCAGCTCTCGTGTCTGCAAAATTAGCCCAACAGCCTCATAAGCACAATTGTTTTGGAGAGGTAGTATTTTTTTCCAACTTTCCTTTAAGACAAAAATCTCTGATTGTTATTTTGTGGATGTTATTTGTTCTGATCTCAGCCAGAATTAGAAAAAAATAAGCGCAAATACAAAATGTTTTCTTTTGTTTTTAGGATTAAGTTTCTTTAGGAGTCCTTTAGAAACACAAATATATCTCAATGCAGGCTGTGGCCAGAGCTTCAGATTCAGACCTTATTTTAGTTTAATTTCCTTTACTGAAGCAAACCATCAGTCTTTCCTGGCAAGCAGTATACCCCAACTAGAATATTTTCCATAGTGAGCAACATAGGCAACATCCTAACATATGCCTTTAAAGAAATAAGAAATATCCAGAGTCCCGATGCTTTCAATCAAAACAGTAAACAGTGATTTCTGACCAGCCTTTTCCTCAACAGTGTAAACCCAGGGAGAAGCAATCATTGCTTTCTGAAATCAGCAATGTCAGTCCTTGACATAGCGGAGGCTGGTGAAGAAAGGTTAGCTTTGGTGTCATCGTGCCATTAGGTCTGAACTACTCTGAGAGATCACTAGTACAACCTGCCATTCACAGACCCCCCCAAGGATTTCTTTTTTTAAATGAAAGGTTGCAAAAATCTCATTCCCTATTCCAGCACTGCACACACAACATGTTCCCCTTCCCCCATCAATCGGAAGAAGCTAATGGGAATCAGGTCCTTAATGGAGGGCAATGGCAATTCTGCACAGATGGGAAGGCATAAAACATTCACCAGCCAACCTGTTTTGACTGGTGGTCAATGAAATATTAATACATGACCTTCATCATTTTCACTTTCCATTAAAAACCTCAGGACACTGGAACCAAGGTATTTAAAAACACTTCCGCTTCCTGGTAATCAGTGTTTAATAGAGAAATAAAAATATATCAGTGCTCCTTGCATTTGTGACCAGAAAGCTTCCTCCACATTGGCTCTGATCTTAGATGACAATGTCCTTTTTAAAGGATTTTGAATGTGACTGAATGTGAGAGACACGTAACTTCTCTGCATATCCAAGCAACATTTGCCTATGGAGATGAAGAGATAAAAGGTTCTTGCTTCAGCCACACCCGTTGCTGGACTGTTACAATGACCTCTCCTGCCTGGCAGTACTCAAGAAAGCTGTGTAAGGTCTAAAAAGACTGGAGCTACCTATTACACAAAGGTGGGTTTAATGTAAAGCTTAGTAAATGTTGTGTCTTTTCCTGAATGTGTTGATTTACATTGTAGGGTGGCAAGATAGCTGGTTTAAGCAGGAATGAACTAGTAAGGTTTTACTCTTTTCAACTGATGCTCATAATCAAGAATATTTGCATGCACAAAGCTACCTTAGTGTTCAAAAAGACACCTTCTCTTCACCACTGTCACCAACACCATAGACAACTGAACTGGTTTACAAACAGAATAAACTTTAACTCATCCATTCTTTGCTATGCAGATGAAGACAGCTGTCTAGGAGGGATAGGAAAGATGGCTTGGGAGCTAGAAGCATAAAATGTCAATGTCAGAGGTGCATCACCGGTGTTCAGGTCGTGCCACAAGCTTCCTTCATGAGCTTTGGTAAGTAACCCCATTTCTTGGTCTTAACAGATCCTAAACTCCTTTGTGTCTGTTGGACTCAAAATTGTTTATTGCATCATGGCTTCATGTCTGTGGTATGAGGTGAAATCCTGAAGCAGCTACAGTTAGTAGGAGGTTCTGACACGTGGCTGGAATTTCACCCCAAGGAATCTTTATGATCTTGCTCATGTGTGAAAGTTCCTAATGAGGTAAAAGATACTGCTCATCTGAGGCAAATTATACAAATGCCTGATATTAGTGATTCTGGGTCATGCAGTGTTACAGATTGTCCTGGTTTTGGCTGGGATAGAGTTAATTTTCTTTCTAGTAGCTTGTACAGTGCTATGTTTTGGGTTCAGTATGAGAAGAATGTTGATGACACACTGATGTTTTCAGTTGTTGCTAAGTAATGTTTAGACTAAGTCAAGGATTTTTCAGCTTCTTGTGCCCAGCCAGCAAGAAGGCTGGAGGGGCACAAGAGTTCAGGAGGGGACACAGCCAGGGCAGCTGACCCAAACTGACCAAAGGGATATTCCATACTGTGTGATGTCATGTCCAGCATATAAACTGGGGGGAGTTGGCCTGGGGGGGGCAGATCTCTGCTTGAGAACTAGCTAGGCATCGGTCGGTGAGTGGTGAGCAATTTCACTGTGCATCACTTGTCTTGCATATTGCAATCCTTTTATTATTACTGTCATTTTGTTATTGTTATTATCAACATTATAACTTTCTTCCTTTCTGTCCTATTAAACTCTTCTTATCTCAACCCATGAATTTTAGGTTTGGGTTTTTTTATTCTCCCCCCCATCCCACTGCGAGGGGTGGGGGGGAAGTAAGCAAGTGGCTGCGTGGTGCTTCATTGCTGGCTGGGGTTAAACCTCGACACAGATGAAGCAGTGTTAAGAGTTGATATTTGTTTCATGTGTGCTAGGCATGTAGAAGACTTGGGGCAGAAATTACAGTAAAAATGAAGATTTTTTTTCAGTGCACAGAAATGGTTTTTGTTGTTTTAACTTGAAAATTATTACAAATACAATGTCACAACTATAATTACTTTCTTTTCCTTCTTTTTTTGGGGGGTAGTAATATTATTTCCCTGTTTTCTATTGGATGAAGTTATCCTACCATTATATAAACTGTCATATTGTTTTGCATCACCCTGCAGCAAAACTAACCATGGACCAGAAAATAAAATCAGGAGCTGTGTGAAGGAAGGAAGTGTTGTGGGAAGAAAGACACTTATTACACCTGACTGAGCATCAAATGTAAGCTCAGTGGTCGGAGCAGGAAGGAAGTCCTCTAGAGCTTCCTTTCCCCAAGCAGTTCAAATTCCTTTCTCACTGCTGTGTCTGCAGGGTGGGATGGAGAGAAGTGTCACTGCTTGGTGCAGCATGGCTTGTGTCTGTGGGGCTCAGGGCAGGAGCCCTGGCATGGAGTGGCCAGGACCCTCCTTGACCAAAGTCTTCTCTGATCCACTGTGCAACCCCTCTGTGACACTGAGACCAGAGATCACTATTATGTATGTGTGCCGTTTTTTAATCCAAAGTGCTTTCAGTGCCAGGGATGATTGTGTCACAGACTTCTTGGTTGGTGCCTGCGTGACGGGCATGTGATCTGTCCCCTGGGACAAGGCGGGAGCCTACAAGTCTTGCTAGAACAATGCTGGGGCTTGTCCTGGGAGGGAAGAGCTGAATACGATGGCATCTGTGGCCACAATGTCTGTCTGCACTGTTCCCCCATCACTTGTGCTCAGATTTCCTCTGGGAGGGAGAGAATTGATTTACTCCAGAAGGAATGAACTGCCACACAGGCACTGCAGAAGGAAGTGGAAACAAGCTGGGGAGAGAGAAAAGATAATCCCAGCTCAAATCTTTACCTTAATTGTACCCTGTGCAGCAATCTCCACAGTAAAAGAGAGCATTGGTCTCTACTCTTACTGTGACTGTGGGCCACATGATACACAAAGGGCTCTTAAAACATATAAATTGTCTCACATGATTGCTACCCCAAGTGATTGGTCCCTGCAGAAGAAGAGAGCAAGGCCTAATGGCCCCTGTCCAGTCATGCCAATATCAGAGTGTTTCTTTTCCTCAGCTCATCTTGCCACATGTGGCAATAGGCTCATCCATTGACGCTTTAGGCTTTACGCTTTTTCCTATGCTGAAAGGGTATGGGTCATTGCAGAAACCAGCTGCTTTCTGCCTCTGGGCAGTGGAGAGCGTGGTAATACAGGGCACTTGTGGCTGACATTTGCAGACCCTACCCACCTCTAACTCTGATGTCAGGGGACCAATCCCTGCAGTAAAAGAGCATGTAAAGGACAAAGGACCCTTGCCAACCTTTGTCTTCTTTGTAGCTGTATAAATGCTGTAGCATTCAGCAATATGCTGGGCTCATGAAGGTTTCCAAAGCCTTCAAACCTGATCACAGTTATAAGTCAGGGAACCAATCTGTGTTGTAAAAGAGCTTGAAGAGAATTTCCTCTTCTCAGCACAAATCCTCTTTACTATGTCTGTAGGCCTTGCATATTGCAAGAAGCAGTTATACTTCTAACATTTTATATTCTCCAAGCTATAACTATAATCCCAACACAAACCCTAATGATATTCACAGATGGGAGGTGACCCCCTCCCTAGAGGAGCACATAATTTTACCTCTGCTAACATCAGCTGTCCTTACATTGTTGAAAGCCCTACAATGATGTATGCCTCATTAAAGTGAACTACAGAAGCCAAGCCCACCCCATCCCCTATGCCTGCTGATAGCCAAGGGACCACTCCCTATGGGAAATGAGAACCTATGGGCTTGGTCACAGCACCACCAGTCCTTTTCCTAGCGTTTTGTGCCCTCTAGAATAGACTGGCTTCTAGAAATTGTTATTGTCTCACCCTAATTCCAATCCCAGCTGTATCCTTAACTGTGGCAAGAGGACCACAACAAAAACAAAAAGAAGATATTGGTCCCTGATACCATCTTTCTGCCTAATTCTGGGGGCTCTGTAGAATCCAGAAGGAAACTGAGCATTAGAATACATCTTTATCATAAACCCAAATCCTACCACCAGTCCTCCTTGTACTCCACGAGCCAATAACCACAGTGAAAGGGAATTTGATACCTACAAACATCATTCTTCTTCCTAAAACTGTGGTTCCTGATGTACTCTGTAGTGAACTGGCCTCTTCAAGCTGTTGCTAGGTATATTGTCTTTGTGGATGGCATCAGGAAGAGATCCTGGGGCAAACAGGTGTGGAGGGGCTAATCCCTGACCACTCAAGCCTCGCAAGCTCTGGACTGACTGCAGTCTCCCTGCATAGCAGCTGAAACTTTAAAAACATATGCACTCACCCCTGTATACACTTACATACATGGTTTTTTTCTCTGTTCAGAATGCATATATTAATGACATGGCTTTCCTTCCAGCCTTCAGAGAAGGGCTTTTTGTAATAGGAAAGGTATGCCATTCCCTCTCCCTAAGAAGAAAGATTCAGAGTGTGCTAACATAGAACTGAAGGAGTTTCTGCTTTGGAGGCAGCCAAATTTCTTGCTTTCCAAGTGCCCTCTCTTTGCAGCCCCTGGGAGACGCTGTACACTTGAGATGGCTGAGTTTCCTCTTGGATGTTCACTCCCAAAGGGAGCTGACATGCATACAGGATGTGTAATCAGGGGAGCCAGGCAAACGAGGAGTGCCCCTATTTGCCAGTGCAGGCACATTAGGCAGCTACTACCTTAATTACCTACTGGGTGTCTCAGTTTAGGTGATGTGACAATTTCCCAGTGATAGCAATTATCTTTCCAGGCTGTGATTCACTTTTTGGTGGGTTTATCAAGGCCTCCTAGACAAAATATGCACAAGCACATCTTGCCCATCCTCCACAACCAGACTTCTCCTCCCAACAGGTGAGCAGGCATCCTGGGGTAGTTGGCAACGTTGGAAATGTTTTTCATCCTTGCTGCTGCAATGCGATGGTGGAGAGCTTACTTTAGACTTGTTCTTGTTGCCATTTTCTTGATCTGATTTCATACATATTTTAGTGGGAAATGGTACAAAGCAAATATAGGACTAAGGCATAGCCTTTAAAAAATATGGAGACACACAGACAGACAAGGTTATGAATACTGTTTTGTTTTTTTTTACTTTGTCTCATTCCTGAAGCCGCCTTCAGTAATTTCTGTAAGAAAATACTATTATTAGGTTTAGTAGTATTACAGTAATATTCCTAATGATTTTTAGGAAATGGTTACAGAGATATCTATTTGTCTGTATGTGCGTATGTGAAAGAGAAATATACCATTTATTAAAAACATCCTGTCCATAGCTGTATCCAGTTAGTATTAGAAGACTGTTTATAGACTCAGTTGTACTCTGTTGGTGCTAAAATTGATTTCTTGGCTGACTTATTTTGCAGTAGGATAAACCCACTAATTGTGCACCTAAATAAAATTGAATTTTAACAAATTGAAGGACTTTTTTTTTACCTTGGATGATAATTTATTGACACAAATAGAACTCCTTAATTAAATTTGGCATAGCCAGGTCTGCTGAGGACACATTAAACCCTTTTGCTATGCGATTTTAGTGCTTTTTTTAAATTTTAGACCATCCTGATATTCCTAGATTAAAATGTGTTTATTACGGCTGTACAGGCAGTCAGTTATTTTGACTCTGCAGTTCCTAAGGATCCCACATGGATTTAGCATAGATCTTCTCTGAAGAAGGACGCTTAATTTATAATTTCTCATTAAACACATCAGAGATTGAAATCCATTGTTGCTATTCTGGAAATAGATATCCTAATTCAGGAGTACCTAGCCTACAATCTGTAAAAATGGAAGGAAGGCGAGGAGGACAGACTTGCATCTTATCACCATCTCTCAGAGTTCAGATCTCAATAAAGCTGGGAAAGTTTAGTGGAAAAAAAGTAGCTGCAGCATCACCAGTGCTCTTAGGGAAGCTGAAGACTCAGGGTGTCACCTACACCTCTACAGATACCACCTCACCTAGAGGAGAAGCCAAGGAGGTGGTCCTGTCCTCTGCAGAATGCAGAGCAGAGTGATAATCCTTGTAACACGGGGCCCTAGATCTGTCCGGGACACCAGAGTTGGTACTTGTGGTCTTCTGCTTTGTAGAGTGCAATGGAAGCTTGAATCAGTAAGTAAATGTCCTTAAATTTCCACTAAAGCTTGAATCAGAAGTAAATGGCCGTAAGTTGGTTTACACATCAAAGAATAAGGTTGATATGACTGATGGTCTGCTCTGCAGGACAAACCTCAAGAGGTCTCTACCAGCACCCCAGATCTCCAGCAGTGAGTATTGCCAACCCCCTGCCCCCTTGAAGTGCTGTCACTGTCGCCAAACAAGCAGATGAAATGCTAAGAACCCTTCTAATGAAAGATTAGCAGATGTCTGCTTGCTCACTAATAAGCCAGCAAGATCAGGGAAGGGAAAGAAAGCTTTAAAATTGAATTATTCATTTCATACTGGGACAAGAAGAGAGGGTTTAAACTCTGATTTTTTTATTGTGCTTCACTCAGAATAATGACTTGTTTTTTCTTGATTCCTGTGTCCACATCATGTTTAGATCTTATGTTCTTGTATTATACAAGAACATATTGGTACTACACCCAGATATTTATATTCAGAATAAACACACAGAGAAAAAAATGCAGCTAAAACCAGCCATGAAACAAAGATACATGCAATATCAGAGTACACCTATTAGACTTCATTTAAGGTTTCCCCCTGCTTCCTAATTTTGCAAACATGTTGCTAAATGGTTTCCAAACAATTAAATATCTGGTTTTGTCTCTTTGCGGAAAAAAACAAAACAAAAGTGGCTTTGCTGCAGCTTGACTCGGAATTGTCTCCTTGCTTTCAAGCGATATTGCCCAAGCAGGCTAGACAGTTTGAAAACCTTCTCTGGGTTAAATAGAAATGTTTATTCACATGAAAATACCTTGGGGGTCACTGGTTACTGCCATCTTCTGCAGGTAGCATCCTCTCTTGCTTTCTTCCAGTTTATAACTTCATTTTGAAGTCTGTCGGCCAGATAGATAGTTTTTGTGCTGTTCACCAGCTTTCCTTTAGTAATACAGCAGGCAGAAACCATCAAGCAGCTCAAAACAACCTCCTTAGGTCTCCAGAATAAAGTTATTAGCCAAGGAAAAGCACAACTTCCTCCCCCCTTTACCCATCTGGTGCCTGCTCTGCAGGGGTGAAAACTGCCAGTGCATAATAGGCTGACAGGGTTTTAAGAGGGTGGCCTTCTGTATGAGGGAATTCGTATTTGTATGACTTTAAGGATTTTTCTTTCCTTAGTTTCTACTGTATTATGAAATGGGCTATGTACCTGTGTTTGGCAACAGAGGTGAGGGAAAAGGAGGCAGGGGTGAGGAATGAAACCATAAACAAGCTAGCCCAAGACAGTCCCTTGTTGTGAGCCTTCCTACTTTGACACATGCTCATATTTTTTAGAGTACAGCACATTGAAATTGACTGTTTTGGCTGCTCTTGCTCCTGGTTCTTGGCTCCCATCCTGGCTTCTGGAGTTCCGGGAAGAGTCCATCCCCTGCCAAGCTCACAGGCACAGCACAGAGGAGCTCACCAGCATTGTCTGCCCTCTGAAAAGCTAGTCCTCTGCCGGCCACTCGGGGGGAATCGGGTCTCAGGTGAGGTGGCAAGGCTGCCAACTCCCACTGGGAGTTTCAAAGGAGTGGGTTGCACAAAACAGATATGGAAAGCCAAGGCTGATGCTCAATCCCTTGTTTTAAAAAAAGAATGAACTATTAAAGAACTTCATAAGGTGGGGTGGAGGAGCCAAAACCAACACATTCTTTCCCAAATAGGTATAATACAAAGTTCTGGAAAATTTCTGAAGATATCTCAGCTATAATACCTAGAACAGAAATTCTTAACTGTCTGCTGGCACTCAATGGGTAAATAGTAGTTGTTGGCCTTTTCTTCTCTCTCTTTCAGATCTGTCTGCTCACCTGATTCTCTCTGTGACCTGTTAACTCTGAAACTTACTGTTGTTATTCAGGTCCAGCTAAAGTGTTGTGTCCTGTGTGGGACACTGCACTTTGAGAAGAGCAAAGGCCAACTGAAGAAGGTCCAGGGACCTGCAATGAGATATGTCTTCCAATGAAAGATTGAACTATTCCACGGATCCGTCTCAAACCCAGCACTTCTCAAGTCCAAATGACACATAACGACCTACATAATGAACAGGATGACGTATGTATTGTTCTTTCATCTGTAAGGACAGTTAAAAATCCACCAACAATAAACCAAAACTAAACAGCTCTGCGAAGTTCACTACTATTTGCAACTCCACTGCATTTCAGGCTGGATATCCTGCCAGCCTAGAGAGCTGACTTCCAGATTTCTCTTAGGGATTGAGGTCTGTACATTCACCCAGAATCTGAGACGTGGCCAGCCATTTTCCAAATTAGATTTTTGTTCTGTCGGCCTGCTTCCAGTCCTAGAACAGACAAACATTACAGTTCATTGCTTCCAGTTTTCTTCCTTGTATGGACAACTCCCATTTTCCATTTCATTGCATCTTTGTGGATTAATGCCCTTCAGCTCATATCCTGGTTCCTCTCTCCAACAACAGAGGCTCAAACCTTACCAGGTTGGTCTGTCCCACCTGAAACAGTTAAGTGATAGCAAGAAGGCAGCAAATATAAATTTGCAATGTGCTTAATAATCTGTTTGTAGCAGGTCCCTTTCCAAAAATCCTTTAAGATAAGTAACACAAGTGAAGTACTTAAATTTTAAACCAAACGCTGATGATTTCTTAAGAAGTTTTTCTTATATGGGTCACTGCCCATGAACTATTAAAAAGTAACCCATCCAATTTATTTTAAATCAGCCTTGGCAAGCAGTTAGGAACACTCAAAAATCTTATGGAATGCCAGAGGCTCTTTTCCATTTCCCGTATTTGGTACATTTCACACCTTCCAGAGGATGCTTATTTAAGGATAGGACACCATCTCAAACTGCTTTATCAGGAGCCAACCATTCAGTCTTTGGTGCCAGAATTCTGCAACCAGCAAGTTAGAAGCCAGGAAATCTGAACTAAATTCCCTCAGTAACAGTGTTAACTTTAGCAAGTGAACAAAACCCACCGGAATCTAGACAGGAATTGTTTGCAACTCACCATTGTAACAGTGCACTGAGGCCAGCTATCAAAACTCACCTCTCCCCACTAGATGACTTATTTTGCAGGAATAAACAGAATATCAACAACCCTCTCCCTAGCTCCCTTTTAATTCTAAACCAGATTTCAGTACCATGCTTTGGAAATAACATGTAGGTTGTTTATGGTGGCTTTTTTTTTTTAATTTATTTTTCTGTACTTAATTGAAACACTGAAGAGCTCTCTGCGTAGCCCCTCTATAGATCAGAAATAGGCCAAGCCTGCTCCCATTAATGTTAATAGAAGCCTTGCAATTGACTTCAAGGGGGAAGAGAATCAAGCCCTGTAGAATGCAGTAGTACATTGATAAGCACAATAGTATTTGTTTCACCTTCACCCATTTTAACATCTTCAAAGGTTTAAATTTATGGGCAACAGTGTCTGCTCCTCTCAAAGGGGTTTTGCAAATGCATAGCATTAATCTGTCACTTGATTTTCCACTTGAGCTAGTATACATAATGAGGCGAAAAGAAGCAGTAAGGTATGTTGGTAATGACTCCCACTGATAAATCCATACATATTTTACATTGGAGTGTGACCCCTACACAGATTAGGCTTTTATTCCCACAAAAGCCGATTTGCATCTAGTTGGATTCCTTCCAGGTGGTGACCAGAAAGTGCACCAGGGAGACTTACACAAGACACCCTCAAGATTATAATAACCCCAATATAGCTTTTGGATTTATGACCAAATCATCCCATTAGTACACGGCTCTATTGTAATACAACTGTAAATGTAATTACGTAAGATAAAGGCTATCCTTCAGCAAGGACAGCTGTATAGCACTAGCAGTTTATTCTTACCTGATTCAGCATATGTTATTTTTTTCATATATTTTGAAATAGGAAACAAGAAAAATGTCTGTGTCATATCATAGTATACATTAAACATCTGCTACACGTTTTCTCTGATGAGTCTTCTTGCTCTGAGTCCATACTTATCTTTCAGCTTTACCTCATAAATACTTCTGATGTAGTCATTTATTACAAAAAAAATATTTCTATGATACCACATTTCTTTCTAATGTCACATCATCAAAAATGAAAGCAATAAAACAGGTCCAAGAATTGCATCCTTTTCTGCATCTACACACAGAATCTACACTTGCTGCAAGCTGTACTTTCAGAATGTATTGTAGTGATTCTAGTTCAAGCGTGTTTAAAGTAATGCATCTATTAATGCTCAGGTATAGTTTTTCTGTAGGTGAGTCAAATAGAACAACTTCTCTTGCTTGCCAGGGAAATAGCTGAGAAATATTTAACTCTCTCCTGCCCCTAACCCATCTCTTCCAAAGACACTATAAGAAAGCAACTTCTATCACGCTGCACTCTCAGGCGGGCTCCATGCTCCCAGGCAGGAGGACTGCAGCTCTGCTTTGCCCTTCCACCATTTCAGTAAGTATAACACTGTTGCTTCTGCTGCCTCTGCTCTCACACCGCATGCCTGCACACTCATGTGAGACCAAAGAATTTGGTGCTAAACTTCTGTCAAGGCAGGTGTTAGGTGATCCAAGCTGCCCGGGAGCCAGACTCAAGAGGTGCTGGGAGCTGCCACAGCCCCTTGCACGGGCACCAGCCAGCACGCGGCCGGTGAGGGCTCGGGGTGGCCGGGGCAAGCACGTGCTGGGGGATTTGAAATAACAGCCTGCCTATCTTGGTCAGGATCTCCAGTACGAACCATTAGTTTTTCAGGCTTTCTTTGCTAATGAAAATTCTTTCCCTCCTGCAAAAAAACTCTTCATAAAAATAAAAATAAAAAATTGAGTCCTCAATCCTCATTGAGGATCCGTGCTCAGAAGGACCCGCATGTCACACCAGCCTGTGGAGCAAGGTGAGCCGGGTTGGGAGAGCAAACAGGGGCAGGAGCCCTGTCCCAGGCAGTGGGAAAGCTCCCAGGCTCCTCGCTGCCAGGTCCCAGGCAAAAAGGGCGCTCAGCACGGAGGCTGCATGGAAATTGGGAGATGCTGTGGCTTCCCCATGCGACAGCATGAGCAGGCGTCCTCGCCCCCAGGAGGATGTGACAATTTGCTGTGCTGGAGCTCATTGCCAAGGATATAAAATATTTATGGCTGCTCTCTCTTGCTTCCCGTTTCAAGCCACGGTGACTTATTTGTTACAAATTTACATACATGTTTAAAGACATCTTTACATGCCTTCTAAGTACAAAAGGTTTACTTCTCCATGTAGCATTTTGCCAGTCAGAATCAGCCACCCCATCTACTCTGTGCCTGCATTTGTCCCCAGCTTCAGTGCTCATTTTCCTCTTGGTAATGATTATCATTATACTAAGAAAAATGGGTCATTTAGAGTGATTTCTCCCCAAATGAAAGTTTGTGGGATACAGGATATCATTAAAATTCTAAACCTGACTTCCAACCTCAAAAGCAGGCTCTTGCTATTCGGGTATCTCTGCGGAGGGAGGAAGGGAGGGCGGGAGAGAAGGCGCACGATGAATGCGCTTTGGCCACAAAATGACTGGCTGAGTCTGCGTGGCCTGTGCCGCTGCCATCTGCGCTGGCATTAAATGCCCCCGGGCTCCGGCCATCGCCTGTTGCTGCTGACACACGGATTCCCTGCCCGGCAGTGGAGGGCAGAGGCTGCCCGCCATCCTCTCCGGACAGCACATCCACAGGGCTCCCATTGCACCCGCTTCCCAGCCGTGCTGGGCATGGGACAGTGCAACCAGAGCAGGCGACGGGAGCTAATTTCTGCCATAAAAAGGGCAATTTAGGTCCTGCTAGGAGCGATGTGGCCGGGTCAGGTCCCCTGCAGAAGAGGAGGCTGGCAGGCTTAAAAGCCCGTGCTTGGACAAGGGAAGAAAGCAGGCTGAAGTGCTCGGATGCGGCTTCCCTGGAGGCAGGGCCTACCTTGCCCTTACACATTGTTAGGGCTTAAGTAACCCTGTCTGAGAATGTCGGTGCCCTCCCACGGGCCAGCTGGCCATGGGCTAAGACTTGCCACCAGTCCCTCCAACACCCCTGTCCCCGTGACTGCAGGCACCTGGGGACACAGGAGATGTTTGCCCAAGGTTTCTCCTCAAGCCTGGCTCCAGGCTCCCAGCACCAGGGTCCCTGCCAGGCTCTGGGCTGACTCCTTGCCTCCTGGTTTCTGATGATAGGAAAGCGTGCCCTGCCCAAATTCAGTGCTAGCTTTGTCTGCGACAGCAGCTTTCCCACCTCCCTGGTGTTCTCCGCTCCCCAATTTCCAGCATGCTGCTGCCCCAGAGTCTTGTTTCTATCTCCTGGTATCCCCAGAAGGGGCTTCATGGGAAATGTTTTGCTTGGAAAGGCTATGCAACTTCTGTGCAAGCCTGAAATTGTTGTGTACAGAGCTGTAAGGCAAGGCTAATCCATTTTGCAGCTTAGCCAGCTGCTGAAAGATGCCATTTATGAGCGGGGAACTGCTAACTGTTTTTCTTCCCCCTGTGAAATGGGAGGGACACGGGATATTCAGAGGATGAGAGATGGAGACTGACCCAAAATGGCTAATTTAGAAACTTCTTTTAAGAAGGGAGACTTGCCCCAAATTGTTAACTTTTGAAGTTGTTTCTTTCTAACTGTACTCAGAACGGACTAATTTTTCATTCTCTTTTTTCACATTTTAAATCAAAATGCGCACGGAAAGCCCTCTTGCTGCTGATCAGAGCCAAGCAAATTCACGGCAGCTAACGCCACGTCTCGCACACGGGACGCAGGAACAACTGCATCAGCCCACTGCAGTGACTACATTAAGCAGCTCCACGTCAGAACATTGACCTTGCACGGTCACAGCCACGGAGTTATTAGTGTGCATCACTTCCAGGCTTGCCGTGCCCGCGTGTGCAATTCTCCCCATGCTATGCAGACCCCAGGCACCTGAGAATTGTGGAGCGGGGAGCCCTGCCGGGGAGGACGGAGGCAGGGGAGCGGGGGGGTGTACAGGGCATCCCCAGGGCAGGGCAGGGAGAGCAGCTCTCCTCCGTTAGGGGTGTCTGAATGATAAGTTAGTTTTGGTCCAGCAGACAGGCTGAAAATCCAATATAAATTATTTCTGTTTGACCGCCATTTAATTATTTTCACTTGGGTTTTTGAGCAAAATAAAAAACTGTGAGGAATGGTTAGGAGTCAATCTGTGCTGTTGTGTTCAGCCTCAGAAAGATGTCCTTTCTTGCTGGGGTTATTTTACCATTCTCCCCCTCCTCTCTGCTGCTAACTTTAGATTTGCTTTCAAGTCGCAAACTGTTTGGACTTTTCAGGAACAATAAAGAAGATAAACACCATGTTGTGTGGTTTGCTAGAAAAACATAGTTCCAGGGGAAGAGGATTCAAACCTCATTCCCAAGTAATGTCAGACAAGGGAAAGAGCAGTAAAACCTCTTTCTATTCAATAACAGCCACAAAGCCATCACACGCCTTTGCCCCTTCTCCCTTGGCAGGAGGGGAACTCGTCCCTGGGGAAGTGGCAAGAAAGCGTGGAACAGATCAGATGTTTCCCAGTTTTTCAGAGAAAACATGTGAAATGTGGTAAATGCCTTTCTGGAAGGTATTTCTCACTGAATTTTCAACTGAAAGAGGCATGGGAAAATTGGTGTTTGTAGAGCAACAGGCATCCCTCCTGTACAAAACGGGCAATGATGCAACCCTGCTAAGAAAGCAGGGAGACTGGGGGAGACTGGGGGGTTGCTGCAGCCTGGGTGATGGCTGAACTAGCAGAAAGCCCACTGGGCTGCAGAGGCACAGTGGGTGTACTTGCAATCAGCTTTTATTTTAATTTGCATTCTGAAACCTGCTTCTGGAGGCCCTCCTGACCTTCCCAAGCACTATGTGACCACTTCACACAGACTTTTGCACAACTGTTTTCCCTCTCCCACCCTTGCTCAGCCTTACCCTTTGCCACCCTCCAGATGGACACACTACCACCCTCCCATGGGGTTCCCCATGGTCACAGCCCCCCCTTCTGCCTTATTTATCTCGTTAGGCAGCCATTTCTCATTAGGATTCCTGGCAGCCCACCTCCCAGCATGGGGGTCCCCAGGGGACCCTCCACCACCGCAGCTCTGGGGTGCTTGTCTGCTCTGCAGCACCGTGCATTACAACACTTCCCTGTATTAACATATTTGCATGAAACAAGCTGTCTCCTGCTCTGGGTAGTTAATTCCCGTGTAATCAGGTAGCTAACATCTGTCACAGCGGCACCACGAGGCCCATGCCTTGTAGCCACCTCCACGCTCAGCTCCTGCCCACAGGGACGTCCCCACGTCCCATGCACCCCCTGGGCACAAGCAGCCCAGAGGGACTGGGTATGAGCACGGAGGCCAACGTTGGACAGAAAATCACAAATTTCTGTTGTCCGAGGGATGCAGGAGAAACGTGCAATTGAGGCGGGGGGTCCTCACACCTCCCAGTCCTCGCCCGGTGCCTGGCTGGCCCCTCTCGCCTGGATGGAGCAGGCTTCGAGGCAGGGTTGCAAGGGAGCAGGGCAGCAGGCACCAAGCAAAGACTTAGCTCACCCCAAAACCAGCTGCCAAGCGTTCCCACTCTAACAACAAGAGGCACTAAGGACCTGGGTCTCTGCAGCTGAGGAATGGCTTTCAGACATAAAAGCTGCTGCAGCTGAGCTCTTCCAGGGGAAACAGTAGTAGCTCCTTACTCTTCCCAGGCACAGAGCAGCTTTAGCACCCTGGGGGCTGATTGCAATGTGATTTCTGCTATTTCAGGGTTCGGTGAGCCACCAGCACATTGCTGTAGGACACGGGGATGGTGGGATCCTCCTTTCACCTTGGGTTGTGCCCTACAGAACCCTGACCCCCTCCTGATAAAAGCATGGCTCGAGCTGTTCCTCACTTAGCTCAGCGTTCTGCTTACTCAACTGCAGGCTCCTGCCAATGGAGGGACCGGCCTCCCTGGGCTGCGCTTGGCTGACACCGCAGCACTCGCGCTTCCTTCCCTGGGGATGGCCATTAGTGCCATTAGCTCTGTCCCGCTCTGCTGCTCTCCCTGATGAGTGCTGGCCCAGGGAGGGGACATCGCTCAGAGGAGCTCTTGGCCAGCGGGGATGCATCCTTGCTTCTGTGAGATGCTTTTTGGGCTGCTTCCCCCAGCATTTTTCTTCAGCTCAATTTTGGGGGGTTTCCTCACACCTTGGGAACCCCACAGCCCCTCCCTGACCTCCCTTCTTTCCCAACCCCTCTTCCCAGCTCTGTTTGTGTGTCACAGCCATCACTTTACTCCTGTGTGACATGCTGGGGCTGGTGGCTGGCCACCTTGCCTGTAGTGACAGCCAGGTGTTTCCAACCACGTAGCTAAACCCTGATGTCCTGCTTCAGGAATGGATTGAGCTCACCCAGGCAGGACATGCTCCTCGCCTCCTGCACTACTTTGCTCCCCAGAACTAAGGGCAGGTCCAGCTTGTGATGAAGGGTGAGGGGGTGTGCAACCCCCTGCAGCGCTCAGCCCCATTCAGAAGAGGATTTTTGTAAAAGAGAATCTTAAGAAGCAATCGTTATGATGTGAATATATTAAGTTGTGATTTCTGAGCTAATCTTAGAGCCTATTTTAGAAATTAAGTTCAGGCTATTTAAAACTATTCTTATATAGTAGTTGCATTTACCAAGCAGCAGTTCTTCGCTTTGGTGAAAGCAGGGAGTGGGAATGGGGTTTTTGTTGGTATTGTACATTTATCACACATGTTCACATGAAGTGACTCTCTGATTAAGGACATTGCTTTTCCAGAACAGAAAAAATAGTTTTGTAAGTTTTATTGTCATCAAGCCTCTAGTAAAATCAAGTCATTTTAGGAATACTAGAACTAATAAAAGCTTGAGTTCCTTTGAAGTTGAGGCTTTGAGTTGACTGTGAGCTCAACCAAACCTCTTTGCCTTGCAGTTTGGGCATCTGAAAGGTGAGAAATAATTGGTAATTGCTATTTGTTTGGCAGACACCTGACTGGGTATAACCAGATTGAAATTTCTGGGTCTGTAAATAGAGCAAAGAATGCATGATCTTAAGCTGAGGAAGATGGGGATTGATAAACAAAGGGCAACACAGATATTAAATATGAGCTTGAGTTTGTTCCCTGTATTCACAGAAACATCAATGAAGAGGGGGGTTGAATTGGTGTAAATTAAAAACACAACTGCTAAGCTGTAGTGAGTCTAAATCTCTCAATTGTCTGCAAGTCACTTGGTGGCAGTGGCCTGAGGCTTAGGTAATCCCTTGATACTGGCTTCCTTGTTACAGTGTCCAAGGTCCTTCAGAGGCGTTAGTAATTTTCCCACGCCATCCATCTGAAACAAACTCCCAACAGACACTTAGAGAACAGG
>JANZLP010000024.1:18224507-18235480 GCA_026930925.1 Chelictinia riocourii
GTGAAAAAACAAGAGTTTAGCTGAAACAGCATTAACAGATTGTTTGTCTCTTGGAATGCAATCAGTGAGCAGTAAGGGTTGTTAAATAGATACAAAATTTAAGTGACTGAGTCTTAATAAAGAAGCAGCTAAATAAATATTTCAAGAAAACGGTGAAGTCAAATTGCAATAAATTTTATTATTTAGTGCACTTTTAAGGCCCCAGGACAGGAATATATCTGCATTCAGGAAAGCACTTAAGCACGTGCTTTCCTGAGTAGGAACAGTCTAAGGCTTGTACTTAAGTGCTTTCCTGAATGTGGGCCAAAGCCTTCGAAGAGTTTATTTTAAAGACACTCTTCCCTTAATTAAAACACTTGGTTGAATTTAACAATTAGGTGTCAGTTTGCTTACTGTCACACAGCAACTTTCTGTAACAGCAGGCGGTAGCACTATACAATGACTGAGGTCAGGAAGCAAAGACTACTTCTTCAGTTGACACTAGGAAAGGAAACTTGATTTTTATGGGCTTCCCAATAGTTCCCTCTGGCGAGTGCCGGTGGTCTAAAATAAATTGAAGAGCTCTGCCAAGAAGCGGCCCAAAACTGTTTACAGGGTCTGCAGTGGGACCAGCCTGAGCTCGAGGCTTCTCCCTGCTGCAGCGGCGCTGAGCAGCTCTGGAGCTCTTGCTGGTGCCATCGGTATGTGTGGCTGGAGCGCAGTTGTCCTGCCAGATGTTTTGTTCTGTTTATGCAGATGTTAAATTTTTATTTGATCATTCCTCACAAGCATCCAGTTGCTCTTTTTCTCACTTTGGTGGCTGGGAGCCAGTTATGCTAATGGCACTATCAGATGAGCTAGAGAAAGTGGAGTCATCGCAACGCTGCTTCTCCCCCCATGGGGTCCTGGCTGGTCTCCATAGCTCTGAAATGCAAGATGGAGCACTGCTTGCTCCTACTGCCTTTCTCTGTGTTCGGTGTTTGCTGTTGCGTCCTACCTGGAGGAGCAAGAGTTGTCAAAGCAGTTAGGAAGTTGCTTCACTGGGGGGAGACATGGGACCCAGTCACAGTGGTAATGGTGAAAATGAAGCTGTTCTGGAATGCGTTGCCAAGAAGTCCCTGTGCCCTGAGGAGGTGGCCTTCAAGCATCTCCTGCAGTGCCAGGTTAGTGGGCCTGCCCTTTTCCTCATACCCAGAGCTTTTCAGTGTCTTCCCCTCCTCCCACTGCCTGGACTTGGCTCCATTATTACCACGGTTGTCCTGTCTTGCTTATTACTTTTATTTCCTTTGTTCCATCATTTGAGACCTGTAACTGCAGGATAGCTTGCAACAATCTAAGCCATTGCCTTTGTGCAGGTGGCTTCCTCTGAATGACAACTGCGTAAGGTCTTCCTCAGGTTGCAATAACCTTGATTTTTAAATCGGCATTCAATTTCTGAAGTTGATGGGTGTTAGCAGTGGCCAGGCTTTTAAGGATGAGGTGAGAGCAAGTTCATGCCATGTTCAAAACTGCTTCTGAAAGATTTTCCCATGCAAAGCCTTGGCGTGCTGTTGTCCCCTCCTTGTCCTTTTGCATGTGGTTTCTACCTGAGCTTGGGAGGACTTAAGGCTTGCTCTTGGCTCCTCCTGGCAAGAAGGTGAGGAATGAAGAAGAAACTAATTTTCATGAAAAAAGGCAAAGAAGGATGTAAAGTTTGGTAAGCAAAGACTGCAAATTGGATCCCTGATAGGTTGAATTTTCCGTTTTGTGGAGAATGTGCCAAAATACTACAATAAAATACATAATGTGTTTCCTCCGCCTTTTCATTGTAAAACTTGCGAGTCATGGCATATTAACCAAAACCAGATACATCCATCGAGTTTCCATACTCTGAAGCAGTATAGGGTGGGGTGAAGCTGGTATTAATAGGTCTATTCATCACAATAAATTTTCCTAGTAGATGTGGGTGGTTCAGACACAGTGAAGAAATGGCTCAGAAGCGATCAGTCTCCACCCAGAGAAGCAGGAATTTGTAGCTGGGAGTGTCCCATATACCGGTCATAAAAAATGATGGCTAACTGAAGAATCTTTTCTTCAAGGGCTTTATTTTAAATTCAGGTGAGCTGAGGTTTAGTTAGCATGAAGACTCATTTTGGTTCCCCAGCTGTCTTCTAATGTAATTCACTAATCATTGGTCTGTGCTCCATAGGTAAATCTGCATTTGATTAAGAGCTGGCTTTAAGCTGTCATCTTCTCACTTCTGTCCCAGCGCACCATAAAAAGCCCTATAAAATATGGAGGTTCTCAAGGGAGTTGGTGTTTGCAGTGCTGACCGACACGGAACCAACATTTTTTTGAATTTGTGTCATTATGTAAATTGTACATTCTCTTCAGAAATTTATCTATTTATTCATGGGTTTAATTGCTGTTTCTTTTTCAGCGGGGCTTGGAGTTCGTAATGAGAAGTCTGTGCTGGGCGTTGTACCAATACATAACAGAGAAGTCAGCTCTGCCCTTGACAGCTAAGAGGACATGACGGGATGATAGGAGTAACAAAAGGGGTGGAGGACAGAGTAACAAAATGCACAGAGATTAACAGATGAATATGTAGCTACCCACATTAAACAAATTATTTGAAATACAGTGTGTTATGCATCAATTATGCAGGAACATGCATTTTACAGTATTTCGTATCACATTTTGAGAACTACATGTTTTTTCCTCTTTAAGGAAAAGTAAGGATTGGACAAAATTTATTTGTGTGTACGCAGAGTAGTCTTCTCTGTCTAATCTTGCTTCCCTGTCCCTGGGAGGCATGTGTACACAGAAATAATTTTTAGGTTGGTAAAATTGAAACAGAAAATGGGGCATTAGTGATATCTGGGTTTAGAACTTGGATATCTGATCACAAAGGGGTGCTTTGAACTCTCTGCTCGGTGAAGAGCAGAGGGATCAATTCTGTTGTGAGATGATGGGCCTGTATTGATGGTTATTCTCAGCAGAATATAGAGAATCACCCTGCTTTTTGGAGCGCATGGGTGTAGGTACTGAGGTTGGTCAACTGAAGAGGAGGAGAGCAGAAAAAATCTCTATTTCAGTGCAAAGCTCAAGCACGGACAGAAAAGAACCTTTTTCCTAAAGCTTAGTTTTTGGGGAGAATGGCAGGAGTTGATGTGGGGTTTGTGACATGAAGTAGTCACTGAGCTAAAGGTAACCAACCTGCCGTTCCCTGCCCACGCTGTTTGCTGTGGGCATCTTCAGAGGCCATAGGGACGGCTTTGCCTTTGGTGGTGTGTTCTGCAGGGGAGCTTATGGGCTCCCCATAGGTGAGGAGCACATTCTTCCTGTGTGTGCTAGATGGACTTTCTGACCTTCCTCCTATGAATAGTTGTGTTGATGTCCACACTGTGAAATCACTGAGACCAGGTGGGCTGAACAATGGACAGAAGTTGCCTGAGGAGATTGGAAGTGAAAATGTGTTCCCATTTCTTACAGTAAAGCTGATGTTTCCCTCAGCTTTGAGTTTCTTTGCTGTGGGCTGTCTGCAGCAATTGAAGACAGTCCCTGTCCTGGTGGAGGAACGTTGTCTGTTCAGCTATGTAACAGCTCATAATTTGATCAAGTAATTCTGAGCTGGTCACATTTTTGTGGATGAGTGTGGGAGGCTGTGTGCCACGTCGCACACTTACTGTCTCAGGTTTTACCATTTAAGCCTCCCATTTGCTGATTACATAAAGGTTGAGGTTTCATTCCTAAGGCTTTGTTTCTGGGGCTTCCTGTTCTTCACTCCAAAGAAAGCATCCACCTCCACCACAGTCCAGCCCGAGTTCACCATGTGCCTTCTAGGCTGGCTTCGTACACCCTGTGGTTTGCACTGATGAACTGCAGGCCCTCGTGGGTGAGAGACAGTGGGGTGCTGAGGTGAGTGTGGATGCTTATGGGCTCCTCTGAAATACATGGCAGTGAGGAATTCAGATGGTAAATCAGGTCCCTGGTCGGTGGCGGGGAGAAGAGACCAGCAGTAAGCCAGACTGGGGTGGAAAAAGTGGCCAGAGGCTTGGGGACAGGCGCCTGCGTTTATCAAGGGTGGAGGAGAGAGACATGTGGGGCTGGTGAAACGGGCGAGTTGGCAAGTTGGAGGTGAGAACATTTCTGCATGGATCCCTGGGCAGATGAGTGAGCGTGGGAGCGAGGCAGCTTACTGGTGCACTGTGCAGGCTGGGTTTTGAGGCTGCGTGCGAGGGTGCTGCTGTGCTCCTGGCGGTAGCTGGGACAGCATTGCAGAAATGCAATGCTTTTTGGTGGAAGGGATGGTAAATGGTGACGTTAAAGAAACTGAAAGAGCATTCTTAAGAGTTGCAAGATGCTGAATTACCCCACGAGCAATGTTTTGTGGGAGCAGACAAGTTCGCAAAGCAAGTTGCTGTAATTTTGCTGCCATTGACTTTCAGTGGTGCTCCAACCTAAGTCTCAACCACACGTGCTAGAAGGGTGAAAAAGCTCTTGGGCTCTGGGTGCCAGGGTTGCTGCTGCAGGTCATCTTTTGCCCTGTTCTTGGCCGGTCCTCCTTGGGGGATGAGTTGGGTGCCAGCTTGGTCCCCTCCACTTCCCAGCACCAGCCTAAGCATCCCTGCCACAGGTATAACGTTATTTCAAACCCTTCTGCAGCATACCTGATGGAGGGGGAGGGCTGGGCATGGCCTTTCCTTGTCCCTTCTTCTCCTGCAAGTGCTGGGAGCCACCAGCTTGTAGTGATTTTGGGGTCTGAGTTGGCAGTAGCTACCAGCAGTGAGAAAATGTAATTTGGCTTAAAAGTAACCCTCCTACTTGTCACCTTCAGAGGTGAGAGGTGTCTTTCTGATTCTGACTAGTTTTGGTAAAGACTGATTTTGGTATTGCATAAGTATGACTTGTCATGAGTTGCATTGCTGGATTTCAGCATTATTGTCGGTCAATTTTTTTGAAAATTAACATTTTAGCTTTTTTTAACAAAAGAGCTGAAGTGTTTTGGTTTGGGCTTTTTTAAGGACATTATTCATTTTTCTGTTTAAATGGAAATGAAAAAGGGAAGGGGAAGAAAATGAAAAAATTAGAGTGTCTTTTCCATTAAGAAAGATTCTTTTTTCCATCCTTTTACTGGCATATGTGGTGGATATTTGTAAAAGTTTCTTTCATTTTTTTAAGAGCCCCTAGCCTTTTTCTCCTGGAGAAAATATTTTAAATATGGAAAACCTCATTTTTCATTTACTTCATTTGGGAGGGGTTTTCTTGCTATAAGCTCAGTTTACCAGTTGGAGCTACCTAGTTAGGCTCCTGAATCCATTTTGGCCAGTGGATCTCTGCATAACAGTTGCCTTCTTTTTTGCAAGAGTAAGATTATAATGAGAGAACCAGAGAAAAGATACTGAGTGGGCAAAGATTAAACTGTTAAGTCCAGACAGATTGTGCACAAAATGTGCATCTCAGGCACTGTGAAAAACACCAGGGGGAAAAAGTATCATCTTTTGAAGATTAGCTTGTAGAGTGCAAAGAAAATAACCAGGTCGCTATACTTTGGAACAAATTTTTTGCTTCCCATTAAAAATAATTGAAAAATCAGTTCTTTTCATACAGTCATGCTTAAGTATTTATTTCACAGTGTTGATCTTGCCTTTTCATAACTTTTTCTTGCACAGTACTTCAAAATTTCCTTTGCTGTCTTTCTCAGATTTTATCTCAGAACATGTGTTTTTGTCATTAATTTAGTTCTTATGCATTCATTGTTTTACCAACTTTTGGTTGGCTTACAGTCTATCTGCGGGCTGCAGGTATCTTATTATCAGTCCCTGTTCAGTTTATCCTGTAAGTGCTGTTTCTTCCCCGACCCTCCAAAAGACTCTCTTTGTAGTGCATCAGTGTTATATTATGGAAACCGTTGCCAAAGGATGTTGTGAAGGCTAGAAGTATGAATGGTTTGAAAAAGGATGGAGAGAATACGTTTGCTGGTAACTGATAAATGTGATGATCTTCATTTCCCAGGAAGGTGCTAAGCTTCTGATGGCTGGAAGGCTGTGTGCCAGGGTACAGATCCTTCTCTTGTCCTGTGGTTGTCCCTAAACATTTCTTACTGGCCACCCTTGGAGACAAGATGCTGGGCTGCCTGAGTCTTTGGTCTGGTCTGTGAAGGCTGTTTCTATGATCTCATGAATCTGACTTTGCCTAGTTAGGGCTCTCCAGTTTGTGGTGCAAGCAGCATGTAGCTCATCAGCAATAGGATTGTAGAAACCTGTGGGGAAATGCTACCTGTCCCTTGGCTTTGTGACTGCAGAGTTCGTACTTTTAAAGGCCAAAGAACAGAGGTAACCACCAGGTGAAAAGAATGATGGTTTTCAACCTAGCATAGGCTCTGAGATTACACCTAAAGGGACATTTGTTTGTGTCCTGGATGAGCTCCTGAGTGAATTCATCGTGCACACGAGGGAAGCATTTAGCTCTTGTGTCTTAGCTCTTTCTATGATGAACCATTTCAGTGCTCAACAGAGGTGATTAATCGTTTGTGGCTGTAGCTTCTCTCCAAAGCACTTTACAGATCACCAGAGACCAAGAAGGCCCAAGAGGTAGCTGTTCACTCTGCACAGGGCTAAGCTGAGGCATGTGAGTAAGTAAGTGTGACTTGCTCAGTGTCACGTCACAGACCGAAGTATCAGCCTCAGCCCTGCAGCAGCCTTTGGTGACTGTGTATTTTGATTAAGCAATTGAAACAGAGGCAGATCCTTCAGCTTTTGAGCTTGTCCTAGAGCAGCATTGGGAGACTTTACTGGAAATTGCCCCTTTGCTCGCCTGTTGCTGGTCTCTCCTGGGAGGCTTTGCTCAAGCACTGCCTTAGAGCAGCCTGCTGTCAGGACAGGAGCTTGTGAGTTCCTGCCATGGGCACACAACCACAGCTTTTTGTGATTTTGCCCCCACCAGCCTTTTCCCACTTGAAAACTGTAGGGAGTGGGATTGCCAGCCTTTATTTTGTGTGTGTTTCTAGAGCAGAAATGAGCAATAAAGATCAAACTCCTCAAGTTGTTGATTTGGCTGAAAAGAACAAGAAGTTTAAAATGGTTGCTCTTTGCTTTTGGGTTTGTTTTTTCTTCTGAGTTTTCCTGTAGAAGCCTAGAGAGATACCATTATATGTATAATTTAATACTAAAAGCAGTTGGATTTAGTTTAGTGGCTGACTCAAGGATTTTGAATATGTGAAAACAAATATAAGTGTATTATAAGGCCGATGGTAAAACTCCTGATTTGGGAATGAGATGAAGTGCAATACTGATGGTACAAGGGCATCAGCTGCACTGTGGCTGCAGGAAACCCCTTTGTGTTGGACAGATTTTACACCAGGTGAGGTGTGTTATGCAGATGAGAAATACATGGGTACCAGTAACTGCTATTTCAGTTCTAGAGCTGTTCATTAAAGGTCCTTGAGTATTTACCCAATGGCAGACTATAGACCTATAAAAAAAGTAAATCCACTATTAATATGGGCTTTATGTTATGAGAACACACACAAGTGGTAACCTTTTGAGGCAAGATTGTTTGGTTTGGACATACCTACAATTAGGAAAAAAAAATGTGCAAACAGCTGTTTCACAGTTCTGTTTTGTTTTGAATAAAAGTATCCAGTCCTGGTTCAGGGTTTTTTTAATGCCAAATTCTGGTTCGAGGCCAGAGGGAGATCTTAGAACTGACTTAGAAAGTCCTGAAATGACTTGGAAAGCAAGTGCCAGCACAAGCTGTGATGGTACCCACTGACATTGCTGATCCATGGATGTGGAGCGGGTGGGGGAGCTGAGTCCCCAGCTGCACCACATGGTCCTGCCACCTTCACCGAGTGGTGCTCCTGGAATGGCTGTTTTGGCTGGCCCCAGTCTATGTGCTGTGCATTGTGTTTTGGGGGTAATGCTGTGGTTTTGTGTGTGTTTTGGATTCTGCAAGAATTTACTTGGTTTGTTGGGTGTTTTTGGGGGGTTAAGTGAGTGGGCAATTGGGAATCTACCTCCATGACAGACAAATGCTGATAGTTGCGTTGCCGGGACGTGGATGCTAAATATTTATGTTGGAAAATATGAATCATGTTGATGCCACGTATTACTAATAGGAGTGCCCTTTATTTATGTTGTCAACAATTAAATAGAAAATGTATTTCAGGTGGAAAGAACCAGAATCTTTGGATACTTGCAGAAAATAAGTCAGATTCTACCAAGAAAAAGACATGTCTTTCTGGAAAGGAGAGGCTACCACTCAGAGTAAGGCAAGACAATCAGCTTGGATATGCCTGAATGGCTATTGTTGCAGGAAAGTTGGATGATAAGTAGTTTCTGAACTACAGAGTATTTTGTATAAAATCACTTTACGTAAACGTAGTCTCTAAACATCCCAAACAGCTCCATTTTTCTTTGAAATATCCTGAGTTGATTTCTGAGAGAGAGAGATGTGTCTTCTTTTTAAAATACCTGCATGTAGTAATTCACTGGCTGTGTGAAAAGCTTTCAAAAAGCCTGCATTTGAAAAGTGAAGTGCTGATCTCGGCTAGGGTGACAGCAGGTAGAAATGAAATGTCATTAAATGGCCAGATTCCTCAATACCATTGAGGAAACAAGAACCAGCATGTAACACAAATAGCTATTGTTTGTGCTTTCAGTGAACAGTGAGGTAAGAGCCAGAGTTACTTCTGAGGATGACTGTTTTACTTCTGGTTGTGCCATTGATAAGCTCTGTAATCTTTCACTTTCTTGTCTAAGTCCTTCTCTGTATGTCATCTGTTTTTTCTTTGCAGTAAGGCTTGTCTCTTACTATGCATTTTTACAGTATCTAGTAGCAGTTGAATCTTTCACTTTCGTGGTCTGCAAACTGGGCATGCACGTTGGCGATGAATGGCACCAAAGGTTGGTGTAAGTCTTAACAACTCTGGCTTGCATTACTGGTCTGTCTGATCCTTTAAACACCACTGTCAGTGAACTCAAAGAGGTATTTGTCTTACCCGCATCTGAAATCGTGCCGAAAAAGGTCAGATAAACTACTTTGTTACAGACTTCCCAAAAAATGAAGTTGCACAGTAAGGATGATAAAGGTTGCTTAACAAGAAAGAGCTTTGCTTCCCCCCTACTCCCAAGCTGGCTGATAATGCTGACAGTTAGTCGTTAATGACTATAGGTTTTTTTACAGGAGGCTTTTACCTTCAGGAGATTCTTAGGGCGTTATTTCTTTATGGATAGCATGAGACATGCTGCTGTTTAATATATCTTTTAGAATATTTTGCATGTCGTTTTGCACATCAGGAAAAGATGATGATACTTTAAAAGTACAGCCTTATAATGTCATTCTTACCATTACAACTCCACAAATTGTGTGATTTATTAAACATATTACTCTTTATCAACTGCCAGGGCAGTCTTTTCAAAAATATATAACATAATGAGGTTTAAGAACATGTAGACAATTGTTTGGAATATGACCAACTTGATAGTGGTCTTTAACATGAGGTGATTTGATGACTTATTTCAGGTCATAGCCATATGAAGCTTGATAACTATTGTCCAGGACCCTCTCCTGCCCTTTGCTCCAACTTGTGCCAGAAATTAATCAGCATGCATGCCTTGTTCATGTGTGCTCATACTCTTAACCAATAGCTCAAGATCTTCCCTCTAAAGCAAACTCACACAGTCCAGGATTTGAAAGAGTTAGAAATGGACCTTAGGAAGTAACCTGTAAGGTGTGGGCTGGGTGCTTACTTGCATTTACTTTGTATAAATACTTGATTAGATGTCTCACATTATTTGCTTCTAAAATGTCAAAAGCTGAAGCAAGCAAACATGGCAGGACTATGTGCAATTAATTGCTTGTGACTTCAGTATGGGTTTATTTCACTATGACTGAGATCAGTCTACACAACACTGCATGTGGGAAATTGCAGGAGGAGCCATATGTTTTTAAAATACCCCTCCTTTCTGTTCTCTTGATGCTGGACTTCGAAAGAAACTGGTCTGACATGGCTGTGGGCCTGTCTCTAATGGCAGCAGCTGGTCTGGTATTGAGGGGAAACATGATGCTGGGAAAGCAATAATCCCACCAGATGGAATGGGAAGGGAAAACCTAGACACTACAAACATTTAATTTGGCTGTTAGGATAGCAGAGCTGCAAGGAATTAATAGACTTTTCCCCTTGCAAAGCATAGTCTCAATAGGGCTAGCACTAACAGGATGAAACAGAGTATCATTCTGGAGTTTGGGATTGCATAAAGTGAGTTCACAGCTTCTAATGTTCAATTGTACACACGGTTCAAGCACTCAGACTTTTAAAACATTTTAAAGTGCTACTTTAAGGGCAGGTTTATGGGAGTTGTGGGTTTTAGGGTTTGGGGTCTTTTTTCCCTTTCTTCCTCTAAGAGCGGGCTTCAGGCCAGCTCTGGCTTGCAAGCTTTGCATAAACTGAACAGCTGCTAACCTGAGGACTGGGACCAGAAGATAATGTGATGACAAATAACCCAGACTTTTTTTGTTCTGGATCCTATTCTTAAACCAAAACAATTCTTACTGAATGTGAAGAAAGTTCAGTTCTGGTAGATCTGAACTGCTGTTGAGTCAGGGTACTGCTATATTGGGTGGAACAGAAATCAGCCCGTGACTATATTCTTAAAATTAACATAGTGATCTTCATTCCCACATCCCAAATATCTAAATTCAGTAATGAAGCTATGAACAGTTTTTTTCTTGGGCATTATATCACTCTAGTACTTTCCTTGCATACCAGAGCCTTTACAGGCTAGGTGTGTGAAATGTCTTTTGAAGGTGTAACCTTGCACAGAATGAGTTTTCATTGGGTGACTCAGACTGTCAATATTACCTCTGTTCAGTGATACCATCTGTCTATATGCTGACTCTCAAAAAAGGGCAATGTTAAAGGGGTTTTATCTTTAACAGTGTATGTGTTAAGTATGGTAATCATTTGTCCTCAGACAAGACCTTACAGTCTTTATTTAGCATTCCAGCTA
>JANZLP010000024.1:18241881-18255577 GCA_026930925.1 Chelictinia riocourii
ATTATCAGTTGTTTATGTGAGCTCATTCTAACGCAAAGTGTCTGCTTGTTTTTACCACGCAGCTTTCTGAGGGTGTTAGGTGCCCTGAAATTACTGCTTTGTGTCTCAGTTAACGGGCAATGAATACTTGTCACTCCAAAACAGACAAAACTTCGAAGCGTTACCTCGTGCAGCTAGGAGTTGTGCCTACCAATGGAAAATGCAATGCAGGAGAGTAAGTATCATTGCTCTTATTACTATTATCGCATTTAGCTGCTAGTATAGTAGGACTGATTGGACTTGAGGAATGTGATATATTTGTTATAACCCATATGAATACTTCCCCTCTATCAGCAGCACCTTAAAACAGCTCTCAAGGGTGCAGGCAAGTGAATGTGCTGCTTGTGGCTGTAGGCCAGGTGAAGGAGAGCTTTTGCTCTCGTAGTGGGCTGGGTGCTTGCTTTACAGAAAACGAGCTTTTGCTCTCTGACAGTCCAGCTGTGTGTGGAGCAGTGTTTGCTTTCTGTAATGTCAGTGAGAGGTACAGTTGAGCAGGATAATGATGCTCAGAGTGGCTTCTCCATAGACCACTCCTTGCCAACCTGGATTATGCTTTAATGTTTTAATTTTTCCCATTACTTTGTCAAGCCTGCAGGAAATTCACCATTTTGATTATTTCCACAAGCTTGACTTGCACTTACTGTGTGAAGTCTTTGAATCCACAGGATCAAATCAAAGCTACTCCTTTTGACCATTCAAATTACAAACACACTGACTGTGATGCATTATTTTAAAATTGCCCATTAAAATTTAAAAGGATTTCCAAAGATTTCTAATAACTTCCTAAAACAGTCTAAGGACATCTGTTAAAGTATTAAATTTCCTTAAAGACAGCACTGGTTGGGATTGCTTCAGCTGCAAATTAAGGTTGTCAGTCAAAGTGCTTTTTCTGTTTTAGTCTCTGATCTAGGAGTTTTTGGCATCTCTTCCAAAGTGAGCCAAAGACAGCCAGCTAGTGAGCTGTTAGGGCTTGTTTTGCCATGTGTTTAACCTAGCAAACAATCAGTCAAAACCTTTTGCAAAGTCTTCTATGTTTTACTGGATACCTCACTGCTTAGTGAGGAAACAAGCTATACTGTTTTGACCTATTTTTTCACTTTTCACATTCATTATTCTGCAGCACGTGTCCAGCATTTTAATATATTGAGTAGCTGTGGCAACTTCTTTTGTGTGTCTACAAACATTTGCGTTATTGTTAGTCCATTGGGTCTGCTAATGAGGGGCTGGAGTAAGAGGCAGAATGATGTATTTACTATGTAGGATTTCCTGCAGAGATGAATAATAGATTCATGGTGGGCTGGAAGTAGATAACCAGCCCAAAGAGTCCTTAAAAGATCCCAGCCTCAACTGCCCCCAGAAATGGAGCTGTAGCCCAGAGCAGGGTGGGATCCTCCATCGGTATCCTGCAAGGAGAAAGCCTGAAATAAATCAGAAGCAAACAGAAAAACATGCAGAAGGGAAAAAAATGCATCCTACTCCCATCGATGTCTCTACCTCTGTTTCTCCAGCCAAATGATCAAAGGAACCACTGGAAAGAAGCAATAATGTAAAATAGTGTCAGGAAGGAGGTGACCACTGGACCAGTGATTTAATTTGCAAAGTTGCATAGGAAGTTAAATCAAAGGCTGTAGTTCAGTGCAGGGCAATGGGATGGCTACAATGGACATAAACTGGGATTCTGCTAACACAGCACCATTGATAGAGGATTGTTGTAACGAGGTTAAAGTCATAAGGGCCGAGTCTGAGCATAAAGAGCAAGTCAGTAGCAGCATGTGGGCTGGGAGCAGCATCTGCTCTTGCAAAGAGAGGTGTGGGGAAACCTTGTTGTTTTGTTTGTGATGAGAGGAAGAAGAACAAATGACAGAGAAAGAGATTTTTCAGTACATCCGATAGCAGGCAGTGAAATATGCTGGGTTATTGTGTGATCGGAGATATCAGATGTATTTTACCTCAAATGTACTTTTCTGAAGAATTGGGTTGAACACTTTGGAGAGAAACAGGTAGACAAAAAGATTATTTTCCCTACTTTTGTGAACCCAAAAGAATACTTAATCCAGTTTTCCATTCAGTTCCATTTTCTTTCTGTCAATCCCAAGAGTAAAATATATTTATTTCTTCTGTATTTGGAAAGATTCAGAACTGGATTATTGCATATTACACTTCAGAAATGTGGTGTGTCTCATACTTACAGTGTTATAATTAGTCAGATGTGCTTATTTATTGCATGATGATATTCTAACTCTAGGTCTATCAAGTGTTTATGACAGTTTATGAGAATATGACTTCACTACATAATTATTTTTATTGTGGTGATGATGCCATATTGATCTAGATTCCCACTTGCTCATGTGCATCAGAATACTTAATTTTGTGTCATGATAACATGAAAGTGTAAGACAAGTGAAAGGTTTTGTCTTTTCAGTTATAATTTCTAACTGTTTTAAGAAATTTTTAATGCTTTAATTTATTTTTTTTCTGTGTGATTGAAGGAAGCTGACATCATCACCAATCTTGCAACAGAGGAAACATTTTTTAAATGTTCAGTGTGTAAAAGATGTCAGTGTTGTTACCTTTGTAAACAGAAGATGATGGACAGAAAATCTGCAGACTTTTCAGCAAAAAGGAGTAATTTTTTCAGCTCTTTTTCATTTCTTAATGGAAGAAGAATTATGAAAATGAGAGCAGGCATTGCATTAAGTGCTTGAAATGTTCCTTCCCTGCAGACCAATAAAAACATAACTCTTCCATTAGGGAAATTTAGTTTTTTGAAGGCTGCATGAATCTGAGCTCTGAATCAGTGAATGAGATGACTATGCTGGGGTAAGCGTTTCAAGGTCTGATTATGTATTTTAAGTCTTTCGTAGGTGGATACCAGCTCCTAGTTTGTCTTTAAGGCTTCTTTGGAGCAACTTTTTCTGTGACTTTTTTATATTAACCACTTGGCTTATCTTGTAGTACTTCTGTAGTGCAATCTCCTGTTACGCAGATCAGTAACAGAGTTTCAAAGCCATGGGGATTGAATTATTTTTCCTACCTGAATTTGAACTAAAAGGTTTCCTGGCCTTTTCAAAACACTACAGCTACTTGCATAATTCCATAAACAAAAGTCAAATAGTGCAAGTCAAAAATGTGACCTTTCTGTGCTTTATATGGTGTGTTTATAGTGGTTATCATCTCACCTATGACTATAGCTTATGCAGGTTGTAGCTATCTCCCTTTAAAAATATCCTTCATCCGTAAGTGTGAGATGAAAATGTAGCAGTAAACTGCTGTCGCTGGGGGTGTTCAAATTAGGTCCCTGATCAGGGCTGTGGAGAATTAATACCAGAGCAAGTGGGTATTCAAGTGAAGCCATCTTTTTTTCTGTGCTGTTAACCAGAAAATAATAATCAACATAAATTTCTAGATTCTAGAAGATCACAAATAAAATTAATTAAAAATAGTAAAATCATTACCAGTCATTACCACTGCTCCCTCCAACTTATTAATCATATTTCAGTTTCATATACTATATTACTTAAGCTGTCAAACACATCATAGAGGGGTATAAGGATGCTTTGTCCTCATTTAGTGTGTGAGGAGACAGACCCCAAGAGCTTCTGAAACTTGTCCAAGGTCTGGAAATTATGAAGTAGAATTCTTTCATTTTATTATTTTTATTTAGTTGTAAATAGTCTGAATGTAGACATAATGGTCTAGTTATAAGGGATCAAATAAACCCCATTTCCCCCTTTTTTTGCTGAAGGGCTGATTCCATGGTGCATGCAACACAAATAGATAAGGCAACAAATGTTGTGAATATTTGGTGATGTGTGGGGCCGGTTTTGCTTTAGTTTTTTCAGGTTTGTTTTCTGCAAACACTGCTGGGAATTGCTTACCCATCACTATAGGTGTTCCTTGAAGCTCCAGTCCATCACAGGACTCCCATGAGTGCTTTGTTGTGCTCCTGTTATGTTTTATATGCAGACAACGTAGCCCTTCTGCCATAATCCAGAAAAATGGCATTTATGCAAATACTAGTTGTGTTCCTTATAAATTCAGGAGTCAAGGAGAACGTATCTGACCTACACGATCCTCTATCCCCATCCTGATTATTCATTCCTAATGGAAAGATTTTGAAACTCTGGAAAAAGACTATGGTGGAGGAAGCACATGGACATAAAATTTTCAACTCCTTGCTGATTTTCTTGCTATTTTATCCCCTCTACTGATCCAATGGCTTAGTCAGTTGATGAATTTAATCAGCTGCCTGCTTTAGGCATTATGAAGAGATTCACTGGCAGTGAATTTCCACATCACACATCAGATTTTTGGATTATTTAAGTTTGGGTCACCCTGTGCTACTGCTGTAGGTGGCTAATAGCCCCTGAGAAACCAGCCGTGTGGACTGGGGCTGCCTGTAGAAAACACGAGTTCCCGGGTGTCTTGGATGCAGTTGCACACAGAAGGAGCCAGATGGTTTTCTCCGTGGGTTTTCTTTGGCTTCGCTCTGCAGGAGAAATACCTGAGATGGATGTTGCCAGGTAGCCGTGTGGCTCCTGTGTGTTAACAGCTGCTCTAGCTCTTCTCTCAGATATATTTAAAGCATAAAAAAGAAAAATTGATAGAAATCTCTGTGGTCAAGTGGGGAGTGGGAAAGACTTCATATCCTCTGTATCTCCAGACCCAATGGGATGGGTCCCAAGCTGGCATTCCAGTCTGGAATGTGATGGTGGTACGTGTGGGATGGTTCGTAAGTGCTTTGAGATCAAAAGCACTTTCTACATGTTAATAAGGTTTTCTCGTTGACAGCCCATGAGCATGGCTCACTTACATGGCTGTATGGTAGACAGACACATTGGAGTCATCTGAAGCTGGCTGTAATGTTGCAGATTTGACGCTGAAATGCACTGCTGCAGTCAGCCACCCTCCCAAAACAGCATGACCTTCGGGAAGCTTAGGTCAGGTCCCATATCACCTGCACATTTTAAAATAACGGGTTGGTCGGCTTATACTAGCAATAAAGCTCACCATCCCTAAAACAAGGCTGGTCTCTGGGACACTATCTGGGCCAAACAGAGGTGTGGACTATGGTTTTATCCTGGGCAATAAAAATTAATGCAGAGTAGCCTGCACCTCAACCGCATGCCCAACCTTGGGGCCATTAGCAGGAGGCATTAGACAAAGCTCCAGGTGTCTCAAGCAGGCAGCCGTCCCCTCAGCAGACTCCGGAGAGCAGACAATTTGCACCTCTGGCCATTCATTCTCTGCCATTTAGAAACAGCCTGGTGATCTGTCTAGACCTATTTGCTGCCAGAGACCAACACTTCATTACGCCTCCTGTCGTACGATTCCAGGTGAGACCAGTCATTCATGCAATCAGGAATACCAGATTTCGGGCATTTCTCATGGATAACCCTTAAGGCTACTTCAGAAAGTGTTGCCAAGCCAAGCACCACGGAGCTCTGTTCCAGCAGGGACAGACCGGGATGCTAATACAATGCTTAGCAAGCCGTGCAAATTCAGTCTTCAGTGCTGTGTGGTGGCCACAGGCTTGGTGCAGACTTAGAGACCCATCAGACTGGTTGCAAGGCGCTGACCTTACTGTCCCTGGCTAGTTGTCCTGGTTTTGGCTGTCATGGAGTTAATTTTCCTTCTAGTAGCTGGTATAGTGCTGTGTTTTGGAAATACTGTTGGTAACACACTGATGTTTCAGTTGTTGCTAAGCAGTGTTTATACTAAGTCAAGGATTCTTCAGCTTCTCATACTGCCCTGCCAGTGAGGAGGCTGGGGGCCACAAGAAGGGGTCAGAGGGCCAACAGCCGCTATTAACTGCCTTGCAGCTAGGCAGGAGCCGAAACGCTACCCTTCGGCCTTGCTCAGCCACAGAGAGCATAGCACAGCTGTAAACAGCTGTAAAGAGCTGTCAGGGAAGGAGAAAGCTACACGTACCTTTTGCTTTTTGCCTTGCACAGAAAAAAAATATTAGGAAATGAAAAAATCAATTCGCAGGAAGCTACACGTGGATTACTGCTCTTCCTCTTCTGGAGCCGAAGACATCAGTCTTCTTTTGCACAAGACGTGAGCTGCATGTTGAGACACCTTGTGATTATAAACTCTCCTCAGCAAAATTACTGTGGGTAAAAGAATCGGGGGACTCGCGGGATGACCTGATTGGCAGGACAATTAGGTACGGGCTGTGTTCTTTCATTTCTGTTGGAAACCTGGTGTAATTACAGCTCCTGTCTCTGGCCTGTGTGGTGCTGGAGGTCAGATGAGGTGATCAGGATACTCCCTCTGGCCGTAAAAATCTATTAACCTCGCTTTACACCACGCATGGCTCAGGCGCACAGAAATTCAATACCTGTCCACCACCTGAAAGCTCTCTTGTCAAGGAGGAAGAAATAGAAGTACCGAGGCGAGCAAGGTTTCTCTCCAGTCTTTTTCCATCGAAATCGCTGGAGAGAAGCTCCCAGGTGAAGGGTTCGGCTTTGAGGCGCAGCTGAGCTGGGAGCCTTGGGAGGAGCTCCCAAGGAGCAGGCCCACAGCTGGGGTGCACTGCAGAGCTGCTCAGTGAGCGATGGGCGACGGCGGGAGAGGTGGGCCACAGGGATTCCCGTGCTCACTGCTTGCCTTATTTAAAGGGGATGGAAAAGGAAAATCTGGTGGAGGCTTGCTACCCTTTCTTATAAAAGGAAAGCTCTTGAGCATGGGAAATTAGGCTGCCCCAGAAACAGGCCAGAAAATCACTGTACTCCAGAGACTGTAATCTTTATTTTTGCACATATAGGGCAGAAGGATTTTTTAGAGTGAGGATCCTACTTATTTATCAGCTTTCCTAGGGGGTAGTTTTTGGAGAAAGGGGCTAGTGAGAGCTTCTGGTTAATTTGGTAATCTGCCTCACTGAGTGGGAAATTAATCTGCCTTAAGTTGGGGATCTAAAAGTAAAAATGTCCAAGCCTGAGCCAACCAGACTTTCACTCTCTTTGTAAAATGGAGGAAAACCAGAAGAGATAGCCAAGGCAGATCAGACTACTCAGCCTCCGGAGATGCCCATTTCCCTGCATCTTCATGCAAAATGCCTCTTCCTTCTGCGTGTAACAGAAATCTAGAAAGCAGCGTGATTTGTCACGAAGCTGCTTCAGTCCCAGGCTCTCTGACTGCAGCAAGCTTGCAGGCAGATGGGTGCTCCTTTGCTCTGCTTGCCCAAACTCCAAATGAGACTCTGTACAGTGAGATTTAAGAGAACCAGAAACTGAGCCTGGGTGGCTTGACTTGAGGAGGTCCTGGGCTGCTGTGACCATCCTTGGTGGCAGTGGGGCTTGCAAGGGGCACGCCTGGTGGAGAGATGCTCCGAGTGTTTGTAACAAAGCCTTTGCTAAGGCTGCCATTGGCATCTTTGGCCAGAAAAGCTTCTGTGCATTTTGTTGGCCTTTGGGTTAGGCCCTGTGTTTTGCAGCTGGTACTTAATCATGCTGACACTGAAGAATGTGTTTGTTCTTACTGGTCTTCCCATTACTACCTATGTTTATGGACTGGTGGCAAGTGCCGTAGCCTGTTAGCTGCCTCTCTGTGCCCATGCTGTCTTCATAAGCAGATATTTCCACCACAGAAAAGGGGATTAGTCACAGAAGGAAGCAGGTGTGTCATGTATAGGAAAGAGTGTGATTAAGCAGTGGCCTTTTCTGCTTAGGTTTCTCCAGTGAACTGAAGGAGTCATCCTCGGCACAACATCCCCCGCAGTTCAGCTGCAAGGCTCAGGGAAAGGGATACCCCCAGGCTAACACCTGGTGGGCTACCAGCTGCGTTTGCACAGATGCATGCTCCCTTTAACTAATCCGTAGGAGGTTTCCTCCTTTTTGCTTACGGGCCTTCAGAGGAGGAGGAAAAAAAATGACTTCAATTCACAGCAAATATAGTTAAGTGGTAATTCTTTTGTTATCCTTTAGCTAAAGACTCTTTATGTCTTTCCCCATGAAACTGCTGGGTTTGCTTTTTTTGCAGAGTTTTGCCACTCCCACCCCTATGATGGGTGGGGATCTGGCTACCCCTGACCAAGGAAGGCGGTGTGAGGGGAAGAGGAGAAGTTTGGGCTTGCTGCTGTTGGTACCAACCAGAGCAGTGGGAAGGTCTGCTCCTCCCGCTGCCCTCCTGTACCTCTGCCTGCTGTGCCATATTTGTTCCCGGCAGTTTTGGTGGGACAGCAGCCAAACCTGGGTTTCCAGAGTGATGGTGTAGTTACTGGGATCATTCTTCCTTTGCCTTGACCATAACAGGCTCTTGTTTTAGAAGCAGTTTGGCTCATAGGTCAGACTGCCACTGCTTGCGGAGGGAAGGTGCATACCTTGACTAAGGCTGCACCTTGGCATCCTTCTTACGTTTCTCTATATCAAAATGGCCAGACATCTGTGCTTTTCAAACCTAGGTTGCAATTGCTATGGAACACTTTGGTTTTGTTTTCTTAAATCCTTAAAAGTTTTATTTTTTTATTGTTACGTTGCGAGACCTAATTTGAGCTCTTTGTCATGGGTTTTTGATATGTTGAAACCTGACAGAGAGATACCTGCAAGAACTCACACTGTGAAGTTGGTTTTTGCCTGGTTAGGTCTGAGTGCTTCTTAAGGGAAAGGAAATCCAGGCGAGGGGAAAATTGTTTCCCCTTCATCAACAATTTAGGAGTAAATGTTACCTTCAGATGCACCTGTACAATTACCCCTGTGGCAAAGGGGGACAGAATTTGGACTTTGATGCAGTGATCTACTATGATTAAATACTGAGACAGGGTAGAAAGGGATTTTGCCAAGTCACGTGTTGCCTACATATTTATTTTCCTAACATACTCTCCAATAGTTTTAAGAAATGGCTAGAAAGGTCTAGCACAAAGCCAGAATGTAAGCTAATTGCTATGCTACTGTTGTTCCGGCAATTTAGAGTAAAACACTACATGTATTTTGGAAGAGCCAAAATTAATATTAGGACTTTGTCCCTCACTTCCCTTTTGCAGTTGCTTTTCATATCACCAGCAGGAATGAAGGAATAAAACTTACAGATAGTCACCTCCCTGGAGTGGCTTCCAATGTGCAAACAGAATTTATGGAGGTGGCTTGTTCAGAAAACTTATTTTTCTCTGTGGCAGATACTGCAATGAAGTTACAGAATGGTAATATGTTGCTGAAAATAATCCCTGTGTATTTTGACAGCAGCTTCAGAAAACCCCTATCTAGTCAGAGGATTATCTTAATCTGGGTCAAGAGATACTGCTGAGAATTTGCAGGAGGCAAAAGCATTTGGGGTGGCTTTGTTTACTTCAGGCAGCTAAAGAGAGGTCACAGACAAATTCCGCTGATAGTCTAATTACAGAGAGTATCCAAAACGAGTAAGTGCAGATGCTGTGTTTGGACTGTGTACTGAGTCTTCTGATCAGAATGGACGTTGTTAACAGGGTCCCTCTTCTGTCTGGTGGTCATCCTGGGAGCACTCTGTCATGCACCTTAGGAAAGAAAATGATGATAGAAACACCAGGGAAGCAGCATCTCAGGATGGAGTTACGTTAGGAGGTACGGGGAGGTGGAGGACTCGGAGGCCTGCAGGTTGCTGCTGTCTCTAACCCCCACAGTTCTGAGATTGTTCTGTGAGTATGTGGCCAAAATGTTAGGTCATCAGCAAATGAAAGATGATTATGCAGAGCGTGACAAGACACAAATTGTGAGGAGGTTCAAATGCGAGTAGCCTTTCAGCTGCTAGTGCGAACTGGTGGATTTTGTTTGTAAGCAGAGCAGTGAGGCATAGCCAGTCAGCAAGTGGGATGGACGGCATTCAAAGATGGTCCCAAAGTAGTTTTATATTCTTCCTGTTAGGGGCAGGAAGCAGATCTTCTCTGTCAGTAAACTTTTACTTGAGAAAGAGCTTTGTTCCAACTGGTAAAAGGCCCAGCATCATCCTTCAAGTAATTGTATCCATCACAAAAGGTTTTTTGTGTCAAAGGAGCCTGATCCCATTCATCAGGTGGGTGAGGGGCTTCTTTAATTGGTCTGAAATGATGATTTCAGTGATAGACATGGAGAGCAATGATGTTAGGCTTGGCTAATTGCAGGCTTTCTGAGTAGCAATTAACATGTCAGAAACGTAGTTATGCTTCAGGGAAATGCTGAAACTTTCCTTGCCTCCTGTTAAAAAAAACCAAACCCACACATGGAAGTCTCCTGTAAACTAATGCAAACAATCTGGTAATGCTTCAGGAACCTGTTTGTCAGTGGCGTGACCCAATCATTGCCTGTCGGGAGATGGCTCTGTAAAGAGGGCTGCCAGCAGCTCTAGGTTTGCTCTTACTGAAAGCAGAGAAGATCATGCTGCGTGCATGAGGCCAGTTAATACCCCTGGCAGCTGTAAGAATTTCCAAGACTATAAAAGCAGCTTATCTCCTGAGGAGGGGAGTCCCCTCACCGCCCCCCTCCGAAATTAGACAGATTAACTTCCTAAGAAATGGAGAGTTATTCTAGCCCAAACCTACGCTGCTCATTCAAGCTAATCTCTGGAGGGTTGAAAGGCTTCTTGTCTGTGATTGGAATCATATGATAAAGCCTTGCTTGCTTTCTCTTTTATTGTGCCAAAAAGTTTGTCTTGCTTTTGATCTAGCTGAGAGCTGAAGCAGCTTTTAGTGTGTTTATGTGTGTCGTACAGAGCATTTTGAGACAAGAATATTGGGTCTTTGGGCTTCTTGCATAGTATCTCCTCGTACACCATGTGGTCCTCTCCTCAGGCACCTCCTGTCCCTTCCCCTTCCTAGTGATGGTTAATAGCACTGCCCAGGGGCCTTCTCCACTGATGCGGTGGGATTTTTCAGACCTGGGGCAGAATGCAGACTAAACAGGAGTGTAAAGTTGTTCCCTTAATTTGCATATTATATTCTGCAGGCTGGGGAGAAGAGAATGCTGCAGACCACCGTGTTGTCCTGCTGTCCTGGCCCCACACTGGGGATGGCACTTATGCCTACTGCTATAGTCAGGCATGACCTGTGAATATACTATTAGTAAACACTGAATTGTACTAGCTGCATAGTAATCAATAGATGTAATGAATAACCTCTGCCCGGCTCCTCCCTATGATCTACTAAGCCTTGCCTGATGGAGATTGAGTTTACTTCTGAAGAGGTCTAGCTTTGGCATAGACAATGTGAAGGCTATAAATGCTAATTTTTTTTCCCCAAAAAGACTAACTTTCCACTTTATTAAATGCTTGAGAGTCTTTTACATCAAAAATCTCTTACAGATTTTTTCCTACGAGGCAGCACTCTTTCCTCCTCCCACCCAAAAAAGTCCCCAGGAAGAAAAGAAGTATTTCCAATGTTCAATACATCAGGGTTGTAAAAATGCAACTAGCCCTCAGCACATGGGTAAAGTTTATGCTTCCCAGGACTGGATCCTCATTGCTCTGCAGAGCTATAGCAAATAGGCTTTGCTTGGACAGGCAAAGATGGCATTTCAGATGGAGGAGGACTTCTTCCACACCATATTTTCAGTGCTGATGCCAGATGCTGGTGTTAAGGTGTCCCCTGTGCTGCTGCAGCTGCGAGTGGCTGTTGTAGGAACCTGTCTTCCCATTTGGGCCTGAAGAGCCGAGCCAGTGGGCTTGTGGCAGAGCCTGAGTGTGCTAATACTGGGCTGGTGCTGGGGAAAGCTTAGGGACATGATGTGGACTACAGACACCCCCCACAGCTGGTTACACTGTGCTTTCCCAGGGTGCAGTAGATTGGTACCACTCCTGCTTTGTTTATGGCTGGGATTGAGGGTCCTGGGAAAAACTTGTCTCTGAAAGCCCTGAAGGGAGGAGGAAAAGAGGAATTGCAGGGCATGTGGTTAGTTGAGCACTTTTTAATTTGGGAACGTCAAGGCAGGCTCCCAGGCTCTCTTCTGATAAGATGAAACATTCTAAACTGTGTCAAAAAATGAGGCTTCCAAAAACAACTGAATCTGGATCGTGGCTCGAACCTTGGCTCCCCCCTGACCTTATGTAAATCATGTAATCTCCTCTAAGAAACATAAGGGGCCTTGCCCTTTGAACCTGTGGTTCTTGGCTCATCCCAGTTCTGGCTTTCCTGTTCAACTCCTGGAAGCCATTCTTGTTCGCTGTTGGGTTAAGGAACTGGATTCTCTGTCTTTGGAGCGATTTGCAGAACAATGGGGGAAGATTCATTCATTCATCCAAAAGATTTATCTTGTTTCTGTCACAACAAAGTTTTTGCCTTCCTCGTTTTTTTTGTGTCTGTCTCGCTAGTCTAAAGACTGAGTGAGTGACAATTCAAAGCCTGCTTAGCTAATGTCATGTGAGGAATAAAACATTTTGGAGTAATGGAGGGAGGACTGGTATTGTTTTCGTGCACCCTGGGAAAAAAATGTGGTGTTCAGCACAGGGGAGCCTGTTATCACCCACTGAGCATCCTGATACTCCTCTCTGTACCAGGAGGAGAGGAGATTGTCTGCCTTGCTTCATTTGAAAGAAACAAAAATACAATGGCAACCGTTTCACACGTAGTCTGTGCTATAACACATGCACTTATTTGTATCATTCAAAAGCGTTGTTTTTGAAAAATCTTCGCAGTTTTCCATTAATTGATCAGAAATGTGGTAACCAGCTTTGCTTGCACTGGGTTTTGTGAAGGTCAACATGGATGTTAGGGTGGTTGCTGTAGTGGAAGCTGTCACTGAGGGTTTCTTTTTTTTTTTTTTTCCATGATGATTGTAAAAACTTCATGTTTGTTAAAACATCTGTGGCATTTAATGCCCTATTGTTTTCCTGCTTTGCAAGCAGGAAGGGAAAAATGTATATTTTTCCTTTACAACAAACCCGCCTTTGTCAGATGCTGACTCTCTTGGCCTTGGTGTGCCGAACTGCTACAATTGAGTTCATTGTAAATGGCTCTAACAATGCATAGTTCATGCCTCATGTTTTTTAGATTATGAAATCATATACTGATATACAGGTATGAGAAGGGCTCTGCATCTCTTCAGCACAGGTGAGATTGTTATCTGGGCAGTAATTAGCTTGAATAGGAGGCTGGATTGTACGGTTTCCCTATGATAACTTTGCACAGTTCAGACATTGAGATGCTAATATTTTTTGCATTAAACAGGTTCCTTTTCCTCTCATACCTTATCTCTGTTTTAAATGGTTCAAAATAGATGGCATTTTAATTCTAAAGATGCATCAGATACTCTGGAGTGAAACCAGATCTTTCCCAGTGAGGGTCATGCTGAAGTTTTCATGTAACAAAAATGACTATGAATCAATTACTTGATACTTCATTATTATGAAAGAAAACAAGCATGGCATCAACAGTGGGTTTAGCAGTCTTTGTTTCAAAAAGGAACTTGCAGAACCATTTAAGGCAAAATAAAATCCCAGAGAAGATCATCAAAGAGCTCAAATGGGAGCATAAAATACTGTGCAATGAAAAATGTCACAAAAGCTTCAGTTGTAAGTGCAGCTGGTGCGTGAGGGCAGATGCAGGCAGCTTGGAACCAACCCCGGGGGGCTGCAGCACGGAGGGGACGGCTGCAGGCTCCTGCCTCCATCCACCCTGCAGCTGGAGGGACTCGGGCATTCCCGCTCACAGGCTCCGAGCAGCGGCCCTGCGGTACGGGTTCGAGGAGAAGCGCATGCAACCGGCTGGTTTACAAAA
>JANZLP010000024.1:18393356-18408007 GCA_026930925.1 Chelictinia riocourii
CTGGGCTCATGCACACAAACTGCGTCAAATCTTCTGCCCTCCAAGCCTTTCCTAACGTGCCTTTTGCTTTCCACCCTCCCATACGGCCCCATTTCTCAACCGCTAGAGAAACCTTAGGGAGAAGTACTTATCAGCAAGGCTGTCCTACATAGGAAGAGTACTGGGGGCTCCAACAGCTGCTCGGGGTTTGAGTCCCCTTGGCAGATGTTTGCTATTCCAGCCACTTCATTAATTTCGGAAACAAAACCCCTGATTATTCCTCACCAAAGCACCTCCTTTTTGATTGACAGCCAGCGTGTGTTTCATACGACATAACCCACTGTATTGGTCTGGCCACTTTTTTTTTGTTTGTTTTAATTCATTAATAAAAGAAACATCCTTTCTAAAGACGTGTCAAGGTATGCTCATCCCACCTGCCAGTTCATCTCCCTGGGCTCCGGTGAGGGCATAGGTGTTTCTAGAGCACGGGCAGAGGTGCCAGCCCCACATCTCTGGATATAGAGCCCTTCCCATGTGAGAAAGCAATGTTTAAAGACGAGCGGAGACTCTTCTCTTGCGGTCAGTTGCGTGCGAGTTAGGCGAGCCGATGGTTTTCTTCCCCTCTTTGATTTCTGGGCTGGATCTAGTTGGGCTCATGGAAGACTTTGATTTCCAGTGCTTGTATTGCGCTCTCAATTTAGGAAACGTTCCTCTGCTGCGTCGCGTTGGGTTTTGCGAAGCCAGTAAATGCAAAATGAATTTGGAGTGGGGGTAGGGGGGCTGCAGCTACTGCCCAGACACCAAGGAGACACGGTGGAGCAAAATGCCGTTTGCTGCTGTTTGCTGCTGCTTCGGGATTTAAATCCGTAGCTTGCCCAGAACATTGCTCCAGAAATATTCTTTGCAATGGTTATCAGCAAGCACTAATTGCTTAAGGTAATGCCATTGGTAATTATTTTGTTTCCTTAAGAAAAAATCTGAAAAAGAGTTAACGAAAGTGTGCTCCTAAAATGTTTTTTGGCCGAATTTAGAAGTGAGTATTCATAAAGCTACATTGATAACGAAGTCAGCAGATCTCCTTAAATATCTGTACTTTGCTTAGGAATTAAAGCAACAGTTTAAGTAATTTAAAGAGTTGTATCATCAGGGGGAAAAACGTCCTTGAACTCCTTAGTTGTTACCATTCTAGTTAAATTCCTGTTTGTAAGATTGCTTTAGTTTCTCAAAACAAAAAGAAAACCATTTCCAACCAATTTATTTTAAATGAGAATGCCCTTCCAATGGTTTAATGAGCAAAACGCTTTGTTTTATCTTTAATATAATTTGCTGTGCTGTGTTTTTTAAAACCAAGTAACAAGTTTTAAGAAAAAAGTTCAAAGAATATATCAAAAGTATAGTATTTCCTTGCGTCTGCCTTCCAGTTTTGACAGTCTGTGGACAATGCAAGTATCTTTTGGGGGGTTTAGGGCTCTACAAATCAGCAAATGAATCTCTGGAGTTAAATCCAAATGATACTTGCAATTGAAAAAGAAATAGTGCTTTTACAAAGGAGATTAAAGATAGTTTATAGATTTTTGAGGGCTTTTAAAAACAGAGACCAACAAAATAAAAGTTGCCCAAATCGTTTAGGAGAGTTGGAGATGGTCGTTGCCTTCTGCAAAAAACAGATTGAGTTTTCTAAGAGTAAAATAAGAGTTTGCTGCCATTTGGATGACCAAAGCATGAAACCTAAAGGGTGGCTGATAACGTTTTGCAGATTGTACTGAAATCCTTGTACGGAGCCTGCAAAGTTTTCTGTGGTTTGATTGGGGTTCTTTTCTTTTTTTTTTTTAGGGGGGGGGCACATCTCCCTAACGAGCCACTCTTTACCCGTTTCAAGTTTGCGGCCCCAAGGAGTTGCGAACCGGCTGTGGCTTCTGGAAAACCATGCGGCAACCGGTTAATGGGGAAGCCTCCCTCCGATCCGCCTTCCCGGCCGAAGGTGTCCTGGCCATTCCCGTGCTAAACCACACCGGCTCCAAACGGGGCGCGGTGGCATTTCTCGGCGGGCTGAAATCCCCGTTCGGCAGCAAATCGGGGGAGCTGCGGCAGGGCAGAAAAATACAACCGAGGGCTCAGCCTGCCAGGAAAAACGCCTTCGGCGGAGCGGGGAAACCTCGGCAGCCCGTGGGCTGCATGGGGCCTGTCCTCAGGAGCAGGAGCTCAAAGCTCAGCTTTCCAAAAACCCGGCTGAGATAAGCAGCGATCCGCCGGTAAATCACCTCAGCCCGGGGACTGGGTAACGCCGCTCGGGAGAAGGCAGGCGTTTGCTTCAGCAAAGCACCTATAAATAGTATTTTTTTATTTTTTTTTTTTCCCCTTGCCGCTCTCCAGCAGCACTTAGCGGGTGGATGGAAAAATTAAAAGTTGTTTTCCATTTTGAGCAACAGTCATACAATAGTTACTAAGAAACAGCATAGCTTAATACTTAACTGTTGAGATGGGCTAGCTCACATCATTGATAGCAATAGCATAATTCAAACTACCACAGTAAAATAAACTGAAAACCTGTCCATACTTCATAAACATATTTCAAGTACTATTACTTACTCCTACAGTTTGAGGTCCTGCTGTTCACCAGAGTTTAAGTGAACAGCAGTCACTTGCTTATTTTAAGCCAGATGTACACAGCTGCAAGATCAGTCAGGAAGAAGCCTCCAAATAGGACATAGCTATTGGCAACAGCTCCTTGCCACAGAATTGTGGCTAAGATTAACACAGCTTCAAGCCTACCTTTACCTTTATCAGAGGACTGGCTCAGATAAAGTCATCTACAATTACACTTAACTATACCTTTCAATGTCTTCTAAGTTCAAGTCAGCAACATCCTCAAAGCTTCACTACAAGGTCTTTTATTACTTCTGAGTCTTTCAAGCCAGCTGTAGAAGAGACATTCCCATCCTCCATCACCTGTATTACTGTTCCTTGACTAGCAGTTTTAGCTCTCCTCATTCCTCTGTAACCAAGTTAGCTCATCAGTTTAGACAATGATCTGTTTCCTCACATTAAGCTACTACAACTGAATTACAAATGGGGTCATCCTCAAAACAAACTACAAAAACTGCATCAGGAACAAAATGCAAACTTCACATCAACTATCCTATCTTATTTCACCAATACTTAAACCAATCAGCACGGGATTCACCTCACTTCATTTTCAGTTAGCTAAGTTAGCCATCAAGCTTAACTTAGTCATCTGGACAACACCTGCAGTCAATGAGAAAGGGCACACCTGTAGAAGGCAGTTTTAACAGACAAATCACTAGCTAGACATGCCTAATATTTTCATGTTTAGACTTCTAAAGCTAATCAAGGTTAATCCCCTCCTCAAAAGCTAAACAGATGGCATATTCCTTATGCCTTGTTCTACAAACACTAGACTTGATGGACAATGCAGGTTCAGCGCAAATTTGATCTTGGGCACAGGACAGCTGGAAACAAGTATGTTCCAACAAACTTTAAATCACAGGAAGGGCTACAGATACACATTTACTCAGCTGGACAAGTGAAAAGCTGGTGTGCAAAACTAAGTCTCATGTTAAATTTCACCTTGTGACACAGCAGCCCTTTCAATTTCAAGAATTGCCTATAACATTTGCTGCTTCTCCTTACTGTTGTTTCACACAGCCCAGCACTTGGCTTAGAATTAGAAAGCTTTAAACATGTAGAGGTAAAAAGAAAATAAGGATATATATACTAGAAGATGAACCACTCAAAAAATACCAAGGAAGAGTAATTTCAAGGAGCTGCAGGAAGGAATTCTAAACCAATGCCACATAGCATTAACACTCCATTAACAGGAAGTTAAGAGGGACAGTGGCAACAACCAAAAAGCAGGGACCTTGCAGCTGCTCATAAACCCAAGCAGCTCTTCTTCCTATGGGACTCATCTGCCAGAATAAAAGCACAGCACTGCATGTGTATTTCCACAAAAAATTCTGCAGTTTTGAACTGTTATGAACCCCAGTTCAGGCAGTATGAGAAAATATGATTTTTCTTGCTTTTTCTTGGTATGGAAATGTAAATACTATTCCTACAGCTGTATAGTCTGATAGAAGTGCACAGACAAATCAATTAAAACACAGCCCCATATTATTTTTGCTAAGCTAGAAACATAAGAGAGTTAATCAGCGTTAGCCAAGTGGAAGAGAATAACACGGATAAGGGGAAAGACTCCGGAGTTTTTAAAGGCATTACAAACAAAAAGTGGAAGCTCTTAAAATGTAACACTGAGTGCTTCACAAATTGCCTGAGCTTCTGCAAGTACAGTATATTCAGGACAAAAAAAAACCCCATGCAGTACCATTTAGGGAAAGAGGCTATTCACCACCTGCAGTTTGTTATAATTAATGGTAGTTGGAAGCTGGTGCTTGGTGTGAAGCTGTAGTACCACTCACAAAACAACACAGAGCACGAAAAGAGCAATATGTGTACTCTAAGGCCATCTAAAATTACGGAAAGTGAAGAAAAGTGTTTAAGTATGAGCAGATACTAAAAATACTGTCACTTTAAGTTCTATGAGTGTTGTACACTTGAAGTTATAATTACAATACCATTTTTCAAAGTTTTTAGTGGGTAAGCACTTGGTTACGAAAATGCTGAACTTCAGATTTTGCAGCAGATACAGTATTTCCTCTGTGTAATTTTATACTGGTAATTCTCAATCTTCGCATTTCTCTGATGTAAATAAAAAATAAGGTCTGGAAAACGAGTCCTCCTCCATTCTGTTAGCATAGTGAAAAACATCTAAAGGGCAAACCAGATAGCCACTCTACTAACAAACCCCCTTTTTGTACTCTAGGCACAACAAGCAAGATATTTTTACTTATTTACATAATATACTCTATCAGTGAAATATATTAAAAAGCACTTTGTGGCATGCTCTACTTTTTACTCAGAACATAACTCTTGGGTTAATTGTTTAGAGATCACTTCCATGGCATTTTTTACATTTTGTTAGATGGGTATTTTCTGTTCTTCCTCATTAAATTAGATAATTCCCCCAAGTTAAGAAAGGCTGCTGTTCTGCTGTTAAAATAATTATTTGCTATTAAAGCAATTATTTTAATAGCAAAGAAGCAGACACTCAATTTGACAAGCTTTTTTTTTTTTATGTCATGGAAAAAAAAGTCTTATTCTTCCACCACAAGGCTCACAAAGGGTAACCAAGGTGGTCATCATACAATGCAACTAGAGTTTCTAGAAGGGTTATAAATAAACAAGCTTTAATTATATTTGTTTTCAGTAGCATTGGGGATGCAGATATAAATTCCCATTCCCACATGCTGCATAAGCATGGAAAGTATAAAAATACCTGCCTGCATCAAGAAAAGGACACTATCTCACTTCTTAAATTTAGCCTTTAGATATAACGGAAAGAGAAAAAAACAAAACCAGCTGAATGGGGTATTTAATGAAATACATGTACTTTCACATAGTTTCGACTAATTTTCTGCTGTTAAAGGAACACACTTAAAATTAAATCTTTTCTTTAAAGTAAGACTGTTTTCTGCAATTCAGTTTAAGTATCATTTCTAGTATCATTCTTTAGAAGGAAAGCCTGTTATCCCAGTACAAATATAAGCAGCATATCAGTGAATATTAACAAAAATTCATGGCAATCTGTTTGCTACAGGAAATGTTCATTATGAAAAAAATTAACTGGAAAATAAACTACTACTGCAGTCTCATTATATTTCAGTATTAGCAGTTCTGACCCAAGGAGAACAACTTTGTTTTGTACTTGATTTGACCCCAAAATTATGACTGAGGCTTCTTCCATTTTCAGATATAAATTCCACCCATAAGTTATTTTTTTAGACCTTATTAAAGAAATTTTCAAATCAGACATATAGATTTGAGACTACTTCTTTGGTTCTGACAAAATTTGTGAAGTATAAAAACAGATAAATCTTTGTATTGATTATTTCTCTTAGTTAGAACTGGACTTGTGCTGTTTGAAAATACTTAAGAATAAAGCATAGGGAAACTTTTTTTTTAAATTTTAAATAAAAAAAATGATACGAAAACAAGTTCATTACCACAGGGGGAATTTAATGCTTACTGATTGCCTGAACTATCCTCAAGCAATGCTTCCAAATTCATGTTTCCTCTGCAATCTATGCTTTAACCTAGTAGAACTTCATTGTTCATCGTATTTATCCACATATTTAAGTAATTGAAGTGTCTGAAGACAACAATATTTATATTAGATACATGGACACATGGAATTACATATGACAATGTAAATCACATGGATTGAAAAAGCTCATTTAGACAGTATAAAGCATTACATTTTTCGAGTGTTTGTGACATATTATGATGCAGAACAATTTAGTTCCTATTTATTATTACAAATGTGTAGTTATAATTAATAGACTCAAAGTAGACTCCGTCTGCAAGAAGCCTGAAATGCCACCTGTGAATCTGACCCTTGCTCATTAAAATAATAATTCCCTTCCCACAATATGGATATTTAAACACATAGTACAATTGTGCTTATTAAGAGAATTAGAAGGGAGAAGAAGAATGAAAGAAAGGCATACAGCTGCAAAATTAAGAGTTGTTGCTGTTCAGTAGACAAATTGATTAGTAAGTTCAAATGGACAAGCCTGGACAGTGAAGAACCAGGTTCCAGAACCAGCCCCCCCCCAGATAATGGGAAGGGCAAAACGAGGGTTGGAGGAGGGGAAGAATATAAGGATGTATGATCTATATTCAGAAACACTAAGAAAGGAAGATGTAACCACAGGTGAAGAAGTGAGCAATAGGACTGGGTGGTCTTAAAAAGCTTTGCAATGAAATGGGCATCCAAAGGTTTTTAAAACTTTTAATAATACTTGGCTCATTCAGGACGATCATGGTATGTCACTAATATTTACAGTATTCTATTACTAATGTCTGTGCTAGCCTGTAGTTGTTAAGTCTGGCAAAAGCAGAGAAATTAATCCTAAAGGTCATCATCAGTAACATTTTCAGATCAATTTTCTAGACAGCTTGATGGACAGCAAGAACTGTCGGTCTCCTCCATGTGCCTCCCATTTCTACTTCCTCTCTTGAGGGATTATAGGAAGCATTTATTAGTATTTTGCACAAGGCTTAGCTGAAAAAGTGGTGCATATGTCAGATTGCTTCCCTGGACCACATCACATTAAAACATACAGCAGCTTTCCCTGCTTCCCCCCCTTTAAAGCTTAGGGCAGAGAAGCAGCTCTGAACTTACTCTCTTCTTATCACAGGAAAAATAAAAATAATTAAAAAAATAAATCACAGGATTCTACAGTTCAAGATCTTACCTCTATAGTTAAGTACTAATATTAATCAATTCCAAAACCTTCAAAATACATGTAATTCCTAGCTAGCAGAATCTAGATTTTCCTCTTTCTTTAGGATAGCTACCCCATTATTTGCCCTTTATACCCTTCTGATTGAGAAAACTGTCTTCCACGAAATCAAACATTTCAGAAACAGATGCTGTACTATAAACTTGTCCCAAGAAGTGTCTGGATGGCTGCAGGCACCCAGGAGCACCAAGTCATTTGTTTTTACCATCTGTTCTATTTCCCAAAGCAATAACTTGTATCTTTTCTTCTTGATTAGGTGGTCTACTCTAGAGCAAACTCTAAATTTAAAATATGCTTGACTTTCCCCTGCCTAAGTTTTTTTAAAAAACGTCTCATTTGCACTCTTACAGCATATACAGTCATGTTTTTAGAAAGTACTTATGTTTTTCTTATGTCTACGTATCATGTGTGAAAGGTAACCCATTCTGACACTCTAGTCAACACATCTATCCTACTACTTAAGATGTTTTACAAGGCAAACAGGATTTAACAGAATTACTTCTAAGTGACTTACTCTTAACATGTTTTCAAAAACCTTCTAAAATTAAGCTTCTCTTCCCTCTCCTATGCTTGACACTCTCTCATTTGAACTTTTACTCCTGGACAGTCAACATAGAGATACTTAAGTTCTCTCTCATTTTTGGTAGTATTTCATTACCTGCTCTTCCCCCTGCCACCTTTTTGAAGTGCAGAGTTCTTGCACTCTTCTCCCAGAGCCCTGCTTTTCATTGTATAAGGTAATCATTCACCCACTTGATTGAATTCACTGATTCTCAGACAGATGTGCATGTCAGAGGCATCTATTTCTGATTATCACCCCCTACACCACCACTTTTCTAATGTAAATCTGACTGATTTTATCTTCTCCCAAGAATTCCGCAGACTTTTTTTTGTATAAGTCCTTTGGTTTGTTTAGTTGTACCCACTCCAGAGAAGGATGACTCATTTACAATGACATTCCAGCCACCAAAATACAAATAACTTCTGCTGCTTCACCTTTAAATTACCACTTGGGGTTCAGAACTGAAGTACAATGATTTATAAGGACTTCATAGTAAACCCTGAGCTGACTACAAAGAATTGCAACATCATCTTCACTCAGTACAAATTTTTTTTTTCCTAAGCACTAGCTCCCCATGTTATTTTCATATTCTGTATGTTATCGAATCTTATCATTAAGTCTTGAAACACAAATGACATTTTGTTACAGCTCACACCTTCATATGCATTCATCCTTCAGGAACTTAATTTACATGCATCTTCCATAGCACCAGCAGCATTTCTCCAATACTAATAAGGTTAGTACTTTCAGTTCTGACACATCCCTTCAGTTTCATTTATCTATTTCCTCATGTAGTTGGGTAAGCAGTCATGTTTCAGACTTGATCAGATGAGTCCTCAAACCTAGAAACACAGGGATAGGTATTGTCCTTCTTACGTTACATATAGGAAACTAAAGCCTTCTGGATACCACAGAGAATACACTTCTTTTGACAATCCATAGCTAAATATTAAAAAGTAAAAAATTAACAACTTAAAACCAAGTTTTATTTGAAGTTCTTGGAAGGAATCTCTCCATTTTTGTTCTGTAATTTTCATTGATCAAATCAGTAGGTCAGCTTCTATAATAATAAGTTGCCCTTTAGATAAACAACAATTATGAAACTTGTACGTATAAAAATAATGCAAATAACACTTACCATGACATGATGCAATCCATAGTACATCAAAACATCTGCTAATGTAAAAATGTTTCCTGCAAGGTAGACTTTATCTTCAAGGTGTGTATTAAGATTCTAAAAAAGAAAAAGTCATTATATTGCTGCAATATTGACTTTGTAAGACAAAATGTTAAGGCAATTGTTAAAAATAACAGAAAACTTCCTCCAGACACCATGCATATAAAAATAAACTTCAGCTTTAATTTATCCTAACTCAGCAAAGGAGAAAAACATTACAAGAAGATAAAATTCTAAAAAGTGTCAAGATAATAAACTCAAATACCCTCATTCCTTGACAGTGAGAATTCAATAAAATTTAAATGTTGGCCTCTAAACAAAGTGCTAGCCAGCTTGCTGCTGGCACATAATTTTTCATAATACCCCCACTTACATCCACTCAATTTTTTGTAAATACAAGTGTGATTTATTTTACATATTAAGCTGACTCCACAGAAATACTTTCAAATCTGTCTTTTCTTGGCTTCAAATTACTGGAATTAAAAATTGCAAAAGTTGGGGTTTTTTTCATTAGCACATATGACTCTGAAGCACTGCTGTTATATGGTTAACATTTATTAAGTGGAAAATGCAGTCCTATGACCTAAGGTGAGTATATTGCTCTTCCAGCAGCAGCTTCTCCTGCCCTCCAGGACTTACTCAAGGCAGCTGGTCAGCAAGGTTCTGGAACTGCAAACATGTAAGAACCAGGGAAACACAAAGGGATAGTGAGGTGGGAGACAAATAGCACATTTCAAGCTCGGTACCAGAAACTGGATACCCATCAGCTGCTACCATCTGACACCTGCTTTTATTAATGTTGAAATCACTGCTAGCAGTTCTTAATGACTGATACTGTCGATTCAGTCGCTATCTAAGTCCGTACGAAGACAGCACTGCTTCAGCATTTTAAGATCCTCTTTCTCTCAACAAGACCACATCAGAGGCTGTAAGAGTGGGTAGTAGAAGGCTTCCATTTAGGTTCAGTGGATATTTCAGATCTGTATGACTGAAATACACTTTTTCATGGCTTTTTGTACACAGTCATTCTCTGCCGGAAAACAGAAGGCTGACAGACTTGTTGCTCAAGTGTGTAACTTCTGAGAACCCAGGCATCACACATCAGCCCTACCTCTCTACCTGTCCTTCCTTTTCTCCACATCTTACCTACTTCTCATCCAATTTATACACCTCTCTGCCTTCTACTTCCCTCTAAAGAAATGTAACAGCACACAAAATTATCTACTTTCACCCTGATCCCAGCATGAGCAAACTTTAGTTTTATAATTTTCTTTTCAGAAATGTACAAAAACAGTTTCCTAGCTTTTCCTTGGATTTGGAAACTCTCCCTGCTAGTATTCCTCTGCTGGTTGAAAAAACTTGTAGTAAATGCACTCCTTTTTCCTCAGAGATCTCCTTAAGCCACCCCCTCCCCAGGGCCCCAGAAACAGAGGTAAGCAGCTTAAACATAACAACCATTTTTCAAAAAGTGCCTGAAATAATTTTTCAGTCTCAATTACAGCCTGTTCCATTTTAAGACAACCTTTTATTTAAAAAAGAAGTCTAGGGCAAGAAGGGGGTTAATAATTAGTGAACAATTTAAAAATTACATTTAGCCTTAAGCATATTGCAGTTTTTGTGGTTCCATAATTTTACTGATATGGAGACGCCCTACAGTGCATGCATTAAAAAGAACAAAACACAAAACTAAAATGCTAAGACTTTAAAACATCTGACCTTGCATTTGCATTTGACAAGTTTGACTCCATTATGCCACCTTACTGTTTCTTTAATAGCCTCTTCATGACAGGACTCCTGTACTTCTGTAATATTTAAACATCCTCATGTCTACTTTGATTTCTTTTATTAGAGCAAATCAGGGAAAAATATTAACCCCTGCATAGTTAAAATTCTGTAAGGTCATCTGCCCCTGGCTATGCAGCTTCTTTTCTTTAGACTGGTTTACTGCTTTGTTCATGTTAGTTAGCGATTAAATTACTTCAAACACGTAACTATAGTTCTGTGGAATTTCATACGTACAACACAAAGGTACATACAATATTAAGAAAAAACTTGCAGGAATTAAAAAAATCTATAGAGATCCGTTTACTAGAATAAAAATCATAAACTTGTCTATTCTGACCAGCATTTTTCATTTTGATTAACAAGAAATTCCAACATACCTTATAATGAGAAGTAACAACACTGAAATTATATTCCCTCCACCTTTTCTTCTTAGTCTAGGCAAGGGAATCAGGATTTTATAAAGTAATCTCTGAAGGTACAATCAACACAGTTACTTCCCCACTCAAAATTCTGGATTTCTGCATCGAAGAAGTTATGGCATGCTAATTCTTAGTTTTATACATCTTCAAGAGGTAAGCTAGTTTTTATGCAGCAATATTGTTTGCCCAGTTGTTCAGGATGGGTTAATATCATACAAAGATGGGTTAATATCATATAAAGAATACATTTGTTCTTTGCATGTACTGCACACGTATACTCAAAATATTGATCAATAAAAGAAATTCTAAAACTTTAAAGGCAAGATAAGCCATTATAGCGTGAACAATTACTTATTCCAGTTTCCAAATTTTATGAAGTCAGTTCACTGAGCAAATGAAATTTGACAAAAATGGTTTAGTTTTGGATGAATTAGCATATAGTTTACAATTTTGCTTTTGAACATGTATTTTATTCCTATAAAATACAGTTATGCTGATTTTATTCTGTAAATCAAGCTAATTCAGAAACACCACAGCACAATTTTTTTTTCATGTGCACTAGGCACATTTAGTTAATCTTATCTCATGGGTTATGCTTCCCATAGATTATTATATTATTGGGTAATAGCCAGCTGTGTTAAAATTCCTGAAAGTCAAGCTTTCTTAAGTGGCCACAGTATTAAACTGAAATAGCGTTCCTGTCCTGGAGAGATTAATACATAGCTGTATTTGAATTTCTATTACATCCAGGAAACTTGGGTCTGCTAGCTGTCATTTGTATCGTTGTCTTTCATGTGATGAACATCACTACTTCAATTGATTATGTATCTAGAATCCCAGTATTAAGTGACTGAAATAGTCTTCCAAGTTGCTTGTAACTATATGAACTTATTGTTACAATCCCTCAGGAAATGCCTTCTCAAATTTCAGACAGGTAATTAAGGCATAACTGCAGTTTGAGGAACCAATATGCACTGAACAACTGTGGTAATTCAAATTCCATTTTTGGGTATGAGGGGGAAAAAGCAATGGAAAGGGGACGTTGCATTATTTATGGACTGATGGATTTCCATGTGCTTGTTCTATGGAAAAAATCCAATTTACAGCCCGTATCTAGAATGACAGCTCAACACATTCCATCCACAGCACACTTATGGCTACCCCACAGTATTGCTTACTGTCTTGTAAGTATGCAATCTAATTGTCTGTAATCCAATTCATCCATTAAGGCAACTGAGACTATTCCAGTCACTGCAAGTTGAGACAGCAGCTCAGATAAGTAACAGTTGCTTCTTACAAGGACTCAACAGCTTACAATGGACGTAATCATACTCTGATTTTGTTTTGGATATTTTGTCTACACCACCACACTGCTGGTGTTTGTACTTCCCTTACACACAGAAGCACATCCTTTCAGTCAGCAATATTCTCAAGGTCATTTATGCCCTAAATGCCTTTATATCACACCATGCAACGACAAAGAGCTGAGCACTCATATGCCTCAGGAAAGCCTCTGACAACACAGAACCCAAGAAAAGGATTCTGCAGCCATAGCCAGGAAAAGCAGAACTGCGCTGTTGGGGCATAGCCATATTTTTAATTCTAATGCAAGACTTTTCTGTCTAACTGGCAACCTATGAGCTAAACCTGGTCTGGAAGAATATTGTATTCAACATACTGCATTTCCTGTAAAAGACATAAGAAAAATAATCAACAAATGTTGCTCGAATAATCAAAATTCAATTTTTTACATCTGTAAGTGCACAAAAATATCCTAGTGCTAACAGAGAAGGGAGAAAAGTGAAGATGGAATGCTGAAGTTTAAAAGAAATGCTTGCTGGACAAACTTGCCAAAGCAGGTAGGCATCCCATTTAGAAATCTGTCAAAAAACTGTACAAACTGTACAGTACAAAACTGTACCGAACCGTACAGTTCAAAAGAACTGTGGATTAACAGCATGGACAGAGCATGGATTAACCTGCTTACATATTTGTGGAAACAGTAATTTTTCAAACAAGCATATTAAACAAGAATTGAAGTGCTCTTATTCAGATTTCTAATTAGATTTCATGATTACAGCCAGACAGCACAGGAAATTGGGACAAAACTAATTGAAATCACAGAACATTTTTTGCATGAGACACTGGAAGTAGTACACAAAAATTCTTGAGTTATAATTATCCTTCAGAGACTACAGATTTCTACATTTCTATGCAAGCTTTTCTGTGAATTCAAGTACAAAGTCCCAGTTATTTAAGAATATTCCTCTGAAAATGGGGGGGAAGAATCCTCAAGTTTTGAATACCTAAAATTGACAAAGCAGAGACATTCAAATCTCCTGAATGGAATTCACTAACACCTAAGTAGATATTTGATGGTGCAAGTGTTTGACAAAGGCTCTCAATTCCTTCCCAGGAGAGTAGAAAAACTACTACTTATCAAGCACAACTCCTCAGTAATTTTCAGATTTTTTTTCCTATGCAGCTTAATTTACCACTAACCAAACATGGAGAAAGCAAAGGAAAATAACCTCTCACCTGTGGAAGAGAAAGTTAACACAATGCATTTCATATTACGTTATCACCACTATTGACAATCATCATTCCTACATATCTGCTGAAGAACAGTCCAGAGGTATTGCTCCCATTTATTTTTTCCAGTACAGGAGAACAAATCAAAATTAAACAAAACTCCAAGAACATTTTCATTAGCCGGTTCTGAACAGCATGGCATTTGCTCTGAATGAATATAAAAAACCTGGTTGAGATGGTCTGACTACTTCATGATTGTTTTCATGCCAAGTAACAGTTTTAGTCAACATGTCAGTAAGAACAATTTAAGAACCTATTTTCCCAAGGCCAACAGAACCCCCTTCCTGTTCAAATTAACAAACTTTAAAGTAGTTATTTACTGACGCTTTTCAGAACCACATCACCTCAGTTAAGGGTTAAACAGAGGCAGCCTAAAGTTTATAGCAGAAGTGACTGAACTGTTTTTGGCGCAGCATATTATAAATTGGGGCTCTAGGCTGCAACTGTCCCAAGACTGCCATTGTGTATTCCAGACACATCGTAAAACTACAACCTCAGACTTGCCTCCCTATTTTAGTTTTTCTTTTTTTCCACCCATACTCCCTTTTGGCATAGTATACTTTAATGGTAGGCTGCCTCTTTTTCTGATTAATCATGGTGGCAAGAGAACAAATTAAAAAAAAAAAATCTTAATTGGTAGACTGTGAAATTATTAGTGCTGGAACAATTCCACAGCAGACCTCGAACTCTAGCTCCCTCCAGGAAGGAGCCATTCCCCAAAACCTCGGCTTGTCCTCACCCGCCACTAGTGGCCT
>JANZLP010000024.1:19195784-19208222 GCA_026930925.1 Chelictinia riocourii
CTTGGCACTCAATCTGCTCTCTGTGTCGGGTAGGCTTTCAGCCTGCCTCATCACTTTCCCGGTCCTTCTATAGGACCACAGCCTCCACCACAGATAAGCAGGACATGATGTCTTGATGGAAATACATCTCTTTCCCTATGGCTCTGTGAGTTTCTGGGGCAGAGTGTATAACAAAGCTGGGATTTGGAGAAAACTAGAGGGTACAAATGGCCACATGCTGCAAGGCTGTCTCCTGCATTTCCGTCCTATTGCATGAAGCAGCATAGACTTGACTGTAGTTGATAATCTTAACAGATTAATAATTAATAGACACAGTTTCCATTTATGACTATACCTCAATTTAATGAAAAAAAGTAAGGACTTGATCTTATACTTGAAAGAGTAAACAACCCGAAACAGAAGGTATGGAGACATAGTTTCTCGGCTGAGATGCAGTGTGTGCATCCTCTTCATCTGCAGCAAGTGGGTTGGCTTAGACACCACAAGGGCAAGGAGCAACAGACCGGGTCCATTTCAGGACAGGATTCGTATGTCATGTGTGAGATGAGCTGGTTCAATTTAAGAGAAAAACATACAAATGCAAGATTTCTCCAGGAAAACTCTTTTTCTTGTTCTCATCTTTTCAGTGGGCTCGAAAGAGCTGCCTGGACAACTATTTTATTTCTTAAACTGATTATCTTTAATTGAATTATAGCATTAAAGGAGAAACATATACTGGTAAAGATAACTTAAAACAGTCTGGTTTACTCCTTATTTGCAGAGGAAGTAGCAATACTGCCATGATCCTCAATGAAAGGGCTGTAAGTTTGCAGGCTGTACTGATCTGATCGCCTACGTCCGTGGGAGTATCCCTTAGCTGACTTTTATCAGGTATGATTCCCAACCGAATCTCAGTGCATGTTTAGAGAGATCATCCTCCCACTGAATGCAGATGCAGAATATTACTTGTCTTCAACAGGACGACTAGACCTCGGAATTAGGCGGGCAGCATGTAGCGAAGCTTATTCAGCCCAGGAGTACGTACACACATGCATGCATTGATGTGGGTGGAATCACTCTAGCGCGGGCTAAACCTTTGCCGTTAATCCCTGCTTTTATAGGGATCTCCAGGAAACCGACTTGTCGTAAACTGGCCGTGTTTGTGGATGACCTGGCATGATGCTGCTGAAGCCAGCTAATATGGGTCGATTTACACTAAATAATTACCTTTTGCCCAGCCTCGCCCAAGCCAAGAAGTCCTCACTCACTCACCTCTGCTGATCCAGCTTGTGGTTTAGAAAGGCCAGAACTTTCCTGCTCCCTCTGCAGGGTCTGGGGAGATGATGAAGCCATATGATGATGAAGCCATTAGGTAGTGTACCAACCTCAGCTACCGAGCAACCCTCCCTCTTTCTCTTCTCCATCAATCCTCAGTGACCACTGCAGTGAGACTCTTTATGAAAACAGCGTGTGGGGCTTTTGCAGTAAACGTGTCCAATTTATTCCCTTAATGAAATTAGAGCCAGAAAAAGCTGCACTCAGATACATGCATAAACTGCACTGGAGTAAACTGTATGGCTTATGCACATACGGGAAAAAAATAGGGCCCGATAATCATAGTAACATTGCATGCATAAAAAGAATTTGTGGAATTAAGAATAAAACATGAGGTGATTTGTTGATTTGCCGAGGGAATATATGGGAGCGACAAATGTGTAGATTATTCTAAGGTTGTTTTTTAGCATTATTATCAGATTCAAGAACTGTGTATAAAAGCATGCAGTCCTTCACATGCTAAAAGTATAGTTTGCTCAAACAATTGTGAAATATTCAGTATTCTTAAGATTAAATATCTGGATATTGCTTGTGAAGGAACAGCTGTCAGCTTAAATCTAAAGTCTAGTTTGTTTACTGGCTGTATTTTATATCTGTTAGAAAATGACACCAAATGGCAATAAAATTGTTGTAAGTATTCTACTGGGGAATATAAATGCCCTTTGGTTACAGTGTACATATCTTTATACATAATTCCAGTATATTTTCCCTAGAATTATGTTAAATATGTAAAAAGCCTTTTCTCATAAAGGTAAAACTGCTAGATGTTTCCAAGCTGTAATTTAGCATTAGTGTCAAGATTGCTTCAGAAAATAAGCTACAGTTACTGTTTCATTCTTTTTAAGTGTCACTCAGCATACCATATCTGATCTTGTATTCAAAATAAACTTAAATGATTTTATTCACTTTTCCAGAAGTGCAAGAGAGTTTAGACATAATTTATAGCATATGGATTGATGTAAATAGCTTAAACTAAGTAATTGGCTAGTCACCTACACTGTCTTATCCTATTACTACTAGGTACTTTTTCAAGTAATTAGGGAAAACAGATCTCTTTTATCCAGTAAGTTTAAATTGGATGAATCCTTGACATTTATGTAGGTTTATTTGATAGATAAAATCATACTATACAAAAACTTTCTCTACAATGCTGAGCTTTACTAGGCCTATAATAAGAAACTGATTTTTTGCTGAGTTAAAGTGACTTATCTTTGCCCTTTTAATAAGAAATCAACTCCAGTCAGCAAAAGTCGAGATAAAAATCACCGAGTTGGTGTTATCACCATGTAGACAGCAAACATGTACCATTACCATTAACTTCTCTGTGCATGGATTTCAAATACATTTTAAATGCTGAAACTCAATAATTTCCTGAATATTACAATAACATAAGATTAATGAATAAGGAAAAGTGTGAAAAGTGATTTATTTTGGGAAGGTCATTCCTTGGTTAGCCAACACTTAAATTGAACACTATAAAGGAGAAATATATTATAGGTAAAAAGGAAAATGGGTTTTACTGCATGTGAATTCTTTGAGTTTTACAATGCTTATGATAAAAGGACTGCACTTACAGGTTTAACCTCTATAATTTTTATGCTCTGCATTTAAAAAAAAATCTTTTTATTTAACATTTCTAGGGCAATTTATACATGTCACCTTGTACTTAATGTTCCTTTTAAAACAGTTATTTTTGCCTCATGCTTATGAAACTTATAAAACTACTTTTCATACCAGACATGAAATTTCTAGTTATACCAGCAAAGTTGGACCTTTAATGGGAATACCATACTTAAAGAAATAAGTGTTTTAAAGTTATTGCATAGGAAGACAATGAAAAAAGTTAAAACCAAGATTAACGTAAGCAGATTTAATGTCTGTTGATCTAAATTACTCAAACAGAACATCTCAGCTGATTTCAATCAACACAGAAATTGTACAAAGCTGACTACTGCTCAGTTTTGCCAAGCAGGAGCAATATGAAATCTGGCACCATGTAATTCCAAGCACAGCTGAAACTGCCTGAGGTATTTCTTTCCAAGGTTTTCTTAAATCGAAAGAAAAGGAAAAATCGCTACCTACTTTTGAGACATTCCAGAGCTGAGTGAGAGAGCAGAGGCAGTTCTCAAAATGTTCTCCTAAGCTTTCCTCATGGAATTACACCTCATCCTGAGGAAACCTACCTATAAGGGAAAGTTCCTGCATAATGAATTGAGGTGTGACTCTCAATGTCCATGCAGATACCATTGTTCTCTACCAGGGACTCAGGCACCCAAACCAGTTAGGGCAGATTTCACCGATAGGGCGCATTTCACTGGCGTTAACTGACCTTATGCGTAGGACTCTAGCCTGCAGCAAAAACGCAACTTTATCTCAATTAAGAGTGTGGTTTTAAGATATCGCTGAACCCATCTAACCTCAGGATGACACCAAAAGCACCGGAGTCTCGCACTTCTCCATTCCCAAGCCTTCTATCCCCACGTGCTCCTACCACTTGAAAGTACAGGATGCTCAGCTTCTCCACGGTGGGCTTTCACCTCCCATTATCGAGTCAGATGGGCCTCAATATTGCAAAAAGCAGAACACCCCTACCAGCTGCAGGTCAGTTACTCTGGCCCAGCTATATCTTAAAAGCACACTCTGAGATAAATTACTTGACACTTATCACAGGCTAAGCCTATACTCACAAGCAATTGTTACAGGTTAGAGGATAGGTGTTAATGTGATAAGCCCTAATAAACTGACCCCAAGTTTGAGACTTAAGAGCAAATCTTTGTATTGTTTAACTTCAGCCACATAAATACAGCCAGAGGAAATTAAAACAAAAGCTACTCAGTTCAGCAGCTCACCGGTTAACTATGCTCAGCTACTCTAACATTTAGACGAGGTCCATATCCAACAACAGCTTATTTTCATTCCCACTGCAGTATCAAGCTAACATAATCCAACCTGCTTAGTGTTAAGTCTGATGCGCACTTTCCAAATGGGACGTTAAAAATACCAGTGGTAGACTGAAAGGAAGTTTCTGTTAGCCACAAAAATATTTTGCAGGTAAAAGCACAGGAAGGATAGAGGATCACAGCTGAAAACTGAACTAATGGCTGGGAAATGGAGCTGAAATGTGCACTTGTGAGGAACAACACTGCATGATGCAATGGGTCTCAAAGGGAGGGAGAAAAATACAGGACCTGAAGGCAGGGGAAAAGGTCTTACAAACAGAACTGAAGTTTAAAATTCCATGAATAAAGATTACAGCACAGCACTGTGCTACCTACTACCAAACATACTTCAGTAATCCCAGCAGTCCCCGAACATACCCAAAATAAATAAATAAATACAGGTGCTGAACTCAAACTGAGAAGTAAACTTCCACTGGGAAATTACATTTCCCCAACACATAAGCCAGTTGATTCTAATCAAACCAACCCCACTTCTTTCCTAAGGCAAGTCTGCTGTCTTGATTTCACTTAGCTGTTGCACGGAAGTACGCTCTTTTGAATCCCCTACTTAAACTTCCATCGAGTGTTTTTGAGGGACTTGTGTTTTACAGGGTATTTGCACGGTTTGAGCTAAAGTTAGCCTCTGTTGACCTTCTATTTTATACACTGGTGTCCCAGCTTCTCCTTTGTTCTACAAAGCCCCTCATTTGTAAGCAACTTTGAGGGTTCAACCGCAGGTTATGAATGCACACCCAACATACAAATCACAAGTTAGAATAGGTTCTGTCCACGCGGGGAGTCATTTATGTACATTTCTGTTTTGAAACCTAAACCTGAGTGCATCAGACAGCACCAGGTAAGTACTTCTGATCAACAGCTTAAATAAGTCCTCACACATTTGATAGCTCCCACCTTGGAGATATTCAACAGCTGTCTGGACAGGGCTGTGGGCAACAGGCTCCAGGTGGCCCTGCTTGAGCAGGGTACTTGGCCAAGATGACCTCCAGGGTCCCTTCCGACCTCATGCTTTCTGTGACAGCCTGTAATACTTAATTGCATTTATTTAAGCACTTTCCTAGAAGTCATGGACATCGACAGCACAACTATCTACAGAACTTCATCTCTCTCTAAAAGAAAATACTATCAGCATCATAAAATTTAAGCTAATTGGTTTAAGGCACCTATTGGTTAACAATTGTAATTTAGTATAAATAATTATTGCTAAGTTAGGATTAAAGGAAAAAAAAAATCTATTCACGCTACAAAAGCAACCATCTGTAACATTTCCATAAGAAAATCAGCTGTAAAAGACTTATGCTTCCCAATAAAGGCATGATAGTGTGTCTGGAGGGGAGTAGGGAGACTCGAGCACTGAACTCCAAACTCTGATTTTATTGCAGAAAGCAAGCCGGTAGCACTGGGGGAACTCAACACAACTCCAGTGTGTGTAACGTGTATCAAAAAAAGACTTCTTGCCTTTACGTTGACAATTAGCTGTGATATGTGATATTCATAACTTCATGGATCTCCTCATGAAATAAATGATGCTATCAGTTAATGCAATGTACAAAAAATAAAAGCATAAACCATAATAGATGTGTACCATTTCAACAACAGCCAAAAGGGGCAAAAGCAGAGCAACCCCGAAGTCTCCAACCAATACCAATATGTTTACTCCCACTCACTGTCCTGGTTTTGGCTGGGATAGAGTTAATTTTCTTCCCAGTAGCTGGTACAGTGCTGTGTTTTGGATTCAGTATGAGAAGAATGTTGATAACACACTGATGTTTTCAGTCCTTGCTGAGCAGTGTTTATGCTAAGTCAAGGATTTTTCAGCTTCTCATGCCCAGCCAGCGAGAAGGCTGGAAGGGCACAAGTAATTGCAGGGGGGGCCACCACCCTCAGCTCCTTGCAGGGTGAGGCTTCATCCGTTTCTAAGGAGATTGTGTGACTCAGATATTACAAACACAAAGGAGCTGAAGGACCAAGACCTTACATCTAATCCTCTAATAACACTTGGGTTTTCTCCCAACAGTGGCTAAACTCTAAAAAACATATTGCTCTTGTCTGAGGAGATTTCTCTCACTGACAGCACACCAAGTCTTTTCATTATATATAAAAACTATTTTAACCTTTAAGGAAAGAGGGCTTCCTGCTTTGGTTTGCTGACAGCAGTCAGTGACTGGAGATTTTTAGCCTTGGACTGAGCTGAGGTGTTGGGTAGGTGCAGTGTGGAGGACCAGCAACAGGCCTAATCCAGCAAAGCTGAATTCCCATATCTTCACACAGTCACACCAATTATCTGGTGAGAGACCAAGAAGTGGGATGAAGTCAAGTTTTGGGCCTCTTCAGGAATTTCAGGTGACATGAGATGACTGTGCCAGAAGGACCTGTTACATGGGAAACAGGCTACAGGCAAGTCTGTACATTCAAAATCATAGAGGAGGCAAAACCATACAGTAAATGGCCTGTGGAAGAGGTGAAAGCAAACAAACGATAGAACATCTTAAGAGCATGATATCTAGCAAAGCCACAGACAAAATGAGCCTACGTGAATGTCAGACCAGACTTCTGAACCCGCATCAAGTTGTTGAATCAAAATGTAGACAAGCTTATGACATAGTGAGAGTCAATGAAAAATAAAGTGGAAGATAACCTTTCCCTGACAGATAGCAACAGTCACATGTCTGGCTGGCTTTAGGACCATGAACAACGCCCCGTCTTCTTTGTACAGTTGTTCCATCACATATGCATTAGCTTAAAAATCCCATAATTTGTTTCTGGTGCAGGTAGAAGGGAAGAACTACAAAAAAACCCCAACAAACCACCAAAACCCAAACAAAACCAAACAACCATACTGATGCTTGTATTTTAATCCTACAAGCATGCCTAATGAAATCCATTTCTCCAGAAGTTTGAATAATATCAGACTGCATGCCTGATTCTTGGCAAGCTAGATGACAACCACTTTAGTAAATGTCGAGCACAGCACTGGTCATCACACCTGCCTGACAAAAGGCTGTCTTAAGTCTGACATCCATCTTGAAGACTGGCACACAGCAGCTCGACCTCTTCCTTCCAAAGGATCTCTGGTTTATGCTCAGGAGTCACAAAACCAGTTACAGTTTAGAATAAATATGAAACCTCCCATCTGCACCTAGAAGTGATTATTCCCAGCCAGCATTCCTATGTATGATGACCACAAATCTAGTTAAGTCAATATTGCTTTGTTACTAGCCAAACATTTAGGTGCCAAGCTGCAAAGCCTCTCTTCTGAGCTATTGCTCCTGCTTCTCAAATTATGTTTGTGTAAGGGGAAAAGAAATGGCAGCATTCCTTCCATTACTGTTGGTGCTACAGTGGGACTTTTGTTTGCAATGAACAACAGAAAAGGCTGCCAAGAAATCAGATCTATTGCTACAAGTTTTATGGATATTATCTTTCCCCTCAAATGCCCTGAAATGCAAATATCTCATGGTTGTTATGTACTTTGTCACAGTCATGAGTTCCATTTACTTTAATTTCATATTGTTATTACATAAAAAGACACAATCAACCAGAGGGCAGGGGGTCCATTTAAAGGGTCAGATGTATTTGCTCTGCAAGCCTTAGTGAGGAGCCCAAACCAGACTACTGCAGCTGGAGTGACCTTGTGCTCAGATCCATGGAACAGCTCAGAGGTTGCAAAGGCCCACTGCATTAAGCAGAGGCAGCCCTATGGTGTATGGAAGAGGCAGGATGAGGCCAGACCCTGAGGTATCTCTGGCACAGAGACAGGCTGGATGCTGTGTTGAGCCAGATGTGTAATCTGGGCTGTGTAGTGGGCCTGGGCAGGCTCAGACAGGTACCTGTGTCAAAGGCAAGATCCAAGGCTGGGGAATAGGGACAAACAACATCTGCATTGTTACAGTAGGTCTTATGAGGTCACTACCAACCATTGCTAATTACACTGCTACCTTCAGAGGCTAAATGGACATTATACTTTAGGGACTGACAATGATTTTGGCGCTTACACCTGTCCCAAGCACCCTCTAAGACTGGTCTGTATGAAAGGAGTCAGCAGGAGCTTTCTTTGAAAATCCTCCATGAACACAGCCAGGATCCAGCTCCAATTTTTCCACATGGACCAGGATGGAGCTGAAGGCTCTAAGGTGCAGAGGGGAAACAGCAGGAGGCTGAAGGAGGCTTACCACAGGGCTGGGATAATTCAAACCTGTCTGCTGTGCAGGGCAGGCTTTATACAAAGGAGAAAATGGAGCCCTTAAATACATCAAAAAATGTTTACAGGATCTGGGGACAGCACCACAGTCCAGCTATTCAACAGTCACAGCACTGAGTCTCATCAGTACCACTGGGTAGGCTGGTCTCAACACCAGCAGGCTCCAGGATTAAAGAGAGTTTCCAAACTTATAACCTTAAACAGAACCAAGTCCTTAACAAGTCAAAATCTAAGATTATTTTTAAATATGTGCTACTTTGTTGTCCATATCCATCTCAGTTTCATAATCACATTTTTGTCCCAGAAATATAACCTGTATGTAGTCTAAGCATTGCTGCACTCAGACTTGAAACCCAGACTTAATCTGTTAAGAAGCCCTGTTACGCGCAGGGCTTCGGGCCGGCGTACGGCCCCTACCCCCTCGGGCAGGACGCCGAGCTGGGAGGCGGCTTCCCCCCCTGCGCCCCCGCCGTGTACTCGGGGAGCATCGCCTCCTCCGCCGCCGCCGCGCAGCACCCGCACCAGGGCTACGCGGGGGGTCCCGCTCAGTACGGGCCTCCCCCCTACGGGCAGGAGCAGCAGAGCCTGCCCCTGGGCACCTACAACCATGCCCTGTCTCCCCTCCACGCTGGCCACCGGGAAAACGCCCGCTCCCCCTCCGCCGAGACCTCGCCGGCGGCGCAGACCTTCGACTGGATGAAAGTGAAGAGAAACCCACCCAAAACAGGTCAGTGGCCGCCGGGAGGGCCGGGCCGGGGGCCGCTCCTCTCTCCCTCTCTCACCCCGTGGGTGCGGGGGAAGCGGCGCGGTGCCCCGCGGGCGGCGGGCAGACAGGTCGGCCCGCACCCATATCGGGGCATTGCAGCAGCTCTGAGTCGGAGAACAGAGCTTGGGACTGTGCTGCCTAATGCACAGGAGCTGTTGGAGGGCCTTGACCAAAGACAGCTGTTGTGGAACCAGCAAGTGAAGGACCTGGAGCAGAGGAAGGAATTAAAAAGGAGAGCATTATTGTGGGTAATTAAGTAAAGGGATGAAAAAAGCCTCAGGGACACTGAACTACCAAGGGGCCACGGGATGCCCCTTTTCCACTTGCAGAGCTCTGGCTATTGCCTGCCCGAGGAGCGCCCGCTTCCCATGCCGCAGAGCGGGACCCTGATGGAGGTGGATCCTTATGGAGACCTGGGCTCCACCTCACATCCAGTCCCTCTGGACTGTCTGACCATCCTGACCCCCACGCAGCCCAGCAAAAATACAGCAGCAGCCCTCTCCTCCTGCGTCAGATTACCGTCCTCTGGAAATGTCCTTTGCTGAGCGCAGTAATTAATTTTTCAGATATGTCCAAATACTCCTGGCATTACTGTAGCAGAAACCAAACCAATAAACAGATGTACCACCACAGGAGTTGGAAGAGAGCCTTTGGGTCTCTCTTTAGATGTCTTCTCACGTGCTGCAGTACAGAGGCTTGTTGCCTCTTTTGGAAGATTTACTGTGACAGCGTTGTAGGTCTGTAGAGATAATGCAACAATCTTTTATCCAGCTTAGTTTTACTATTATTTTTAAATTCTTCAGGGTAACGGCAGAAATCTATAACTGCCTTGAAACGGAAAATGGCACTGGGGACATCTCATGTGCTTTTTTTCCTAGATTGCCCAGCCGGCCGGTGGGGACCAGACTGCCGGTCCTCCTGTGAGCCCTGTGCCAACGGCGGACAGTGCAACAGAGAAACTGGAGCCTGTGACTGTCCCCCTGGCTACACCGGGGCATCCTGCTCTGCACGTGAGTCCTACATCGGCCTTCCCCGTGAAAAGAAAGTCAGTTTGAAAATTCAGGTTATGGTTTCATTTCTACCTTCTTGCCGTTTTGTGAGATGCTTGTTAGATTAGACACGCTGATCCAAGACAAAGTACTCTTGAGCTTCAGGAATTCCTCAGGTTGGATTTGAAGTTCTCCGGAGGGAGATTACAGATAAATGCAGATGATAAGCTAAGCTGCATCCCAGGTCGATGAAAAGAAGTGCCTTTGGAGAAATTTTGGATGTGTAGGTTGATTTTGTTGTAGCTATAATGTGGCAAGGGGGCTCCAAACACCTTCGGGAGTTTATGAAAATTCCAAGCAGAAAACAAACAAGCTACATGAAGCATAAAAGGCTGCCTTTCTTGCTTGCTTCCTTTTACAAGAAACAATTAAAATAATTATTTTTATTGTTTATGATCTCTTGAAAAATAATTTTTTCCACACATTCACATGAATATTTAAATCTGAAGGTCTGAGATTCTCAATCCTTTTAATGTAATTTCCATTAAAATAATTTTGCTTTCACCCATATGAATAAAATGAGCAACCATGTGACCTCTTAAAAGATAAATCACATTAACTATGCTGTGCTGACAGAGCTGTACTGTTGTCAGGTGCTGACCTATTGCAGCCCCCGAGTGCTCCACTGTGTCATTGGATATACATATTCTTGTTGGTGCTGTTTGCTTTATTGCAGTGGGCAATGCAGATCTATGCAAGATAGTTCCAAAGTTCTACTGTAGAATCCATCTGGAGGACGTGGTCTTCAAGGACCTCACCTGACTTTCAAGATCCAAACAATGCAATGAAACCTTTCCTGTAGAAAACAAACTTATCTGGTTAAAAAAGTCAGTTCCCCCATTTCGGATTAGATTCTTATGCTTTTGTTTGTATTTGGTAGCAGTTCCCTCAGGTACTTAACTGACGGTGTTATTCAGGATGCATTCCTCATACTTAATATAATGATGCACAGCCTGTGGATAGTTTCTTGTAACTTAGGAGGCAGAGAGAACATCTGGAGGTGAAGACTCCTGAAGTCCTTTATTTATCAGGCGTGAGTGTTTGCAGTTGCTTCGCTCCCTTTATGGGTTCCACAAACTCCTTATCAGGGGCTCCATACAGCTATTGTCTTCATTAACCTTTTAAATTACAAAGTGATGCTAGTGCTCTATAAAAGGCTGAAACCCAGGGTGATGTATTCTTCTGCATACCCCATTTGTCACATTTGACCTGATTTTATAAGTACCTTTCCACCAAGGGGAAGAGTTTGATTATTTTATTTATTTATTTATTTATTTTTAATGCTAGGGGAGTGTTTGAAGATTCCATATACAGTTGACTTCAGAAATGAAAGACTATTGTTTATATAAGGGATAAGGAAGGGAAAATACTCTTGAAAAAACACCCCCCTCCTCTTCAGTTGTGTATCTTGGAGCAGAGGAAACACAATCAGGATCTTCTGTTTTGATGAGAAATGAAAAAAAAATTAACAAGACAAAGTTCATGGTTTTTGTCTAATTTTCTTAGCTTATTACAGAGGTTATGCAAAACTGAGAGCTGCACCAGCAAATACTGTTTCTGCCCAGAAGTTGTAGACACCATATTTTAAAAGACTAAGATTCAAGGTTTTCTGTAGGATAAATTTCAAAGTTATTTGGGTTTGAATTAGGCTATGCAAAAAAACCCTCAACCCAACCCCCCTCCAAAACTCAGTACCCACAGCTTTCCATTATTCCATTCTGAAATATTGTCTTGTTTAATTATATTTTCTCTGCCTACTTTTCCTCTTTTATCAAAACCAGAGACATTACTGTAAAAAGACCGTAATATTGAAAATCCTATGTAGTCTGTGAAGAAATTGCTGCAACCGTGGCCTTATTTACTGAATCATCCTGGGTCACTTATCTGCTTGTAGCAGCCTCTGAATTCCTGTGGCACTAGAGAACACTGTCTGTTCTTAAAACACCTAAAAACCTTCACAAACCGCTGGGCAGCCGATCCCGGTGTCCGGCCGGACCCTCGGGGACAGCAGGCTGGAACGGCGGGGACGAGCACAAATCCCGGGTGGCAGACGAGATGTATCCAAACAGGGAATCCCCCGGAGGCCCGGGCAGGCAGGGCGAGCAGGGCTACCAACGCAGCGAAGGCTCGAAGCGACGGCGGGGCAGGACG
>JANZLP010000024.1:19276993-19287597 GCA_026930925.1 Chelictinia riocourii
AATCAGTCCTGCACTCTGAGTATGAAGTTTATGGTGCTTCCTAATTAGAAATAACTGACACAAGTCGAACCTGGTTACTTCCCCCTTGGCTTTGACAGGAATAGTTTCCTCTGGTGCATTCACACCAGAATACTATTGCTAATTTATGAGGCTTGTCTGACACTGGAATGTGGTGCTGGCTAATGCCGCAGCAAATTCCAGCAGCGGGTTTCTAGACACAAAAGACAAACACAACCACTCCATGATTTAGATTGGCTTTCTGTTTGTGGGTCACAAGACTCGCAGCTGAGCATGTCGGAAGTTGGCTGTGGCATTTAATGAAGGTCATCAGCAAGTCCATAGTTCCCATAGCAAAAGAAAGAGTGTGCTCTGGCTTTGGTTTTGGGGCGTTGGTTGGAGGTTTTTTCCCTTCTTTTGGGGCTTTGATTGGAATCTGGGACTGGAGTTAGTGGATAAACTTCAGTTACTGCAGGAGAATCAAAAGTATGGAAGAAGCTGGTGCTTTGAAAAATGTGGAATTGCATAAGGTTTTTTTCAGACATGTCATTTAACATTCAAAATAAGTATTAAATTTCCCTTCAATTTGACAGTTAAGAGTCATTCGTGAAATTAGGAACAATAATCAGACTATATTATAGCCTGTCTCGTCTATGTCTCGGGAGGGCTGTGACTTGTCGTAGCATGAAGAAACCTGGAAAAATGATTGCTTGCTGCTTCAGACAGAAGATGCATAGCTAAGATGCTCATTAATGAGGCAAAGGAAAATTAATTGACATTTCTAATAGTTCTTCTAATATAGCCTCTAAGCCTTGATGTGTCAATTGTCAAATTACCCCTGATGTTCTTTCTTTCTTTCTTTCTCTCAGTGATCTTGTATTGCATTGCTAGGTGAGAGAAATAACATTACTTTCCTTGGCCTCTCTCAGCATACTTTCTGGGCAAGGGTGCCAGATCCCCAGAAAAATGAGGTGCATTAGCCCAGCTGCCTTAGCCTCTCTCCAGATCAGGCCTGACCTCCCGGACCGCAGTACTCCAGCTTTGTGACTGCTCTGTGTTAATGATGTGTCTTTCCTAGGACAATGGTGGTAAAAAAACCAAGGTTAAAAAAGCTTAAATGTATCATCCTTTCTGCATGTCCTCACTGGTCTTAAGCACTCTTTTGACCGAGGTCAGAGTTTCTTCCAGCAAGTCAAGATCTTCTCTACCTCTGCTTTCCCAGCAATGGTCTCTCCTCTGAAAGAGTCTGCCTGCGATAATCTTCCATGTTTTCTCCAACATAGCCAGTGAAAGAGCATTCCTCTTAGAGCTTCCATCCTTTTCACATTATTATCGCCCAATCCAGACTGGAAAAAAGCTGTTTCCAATCATTTGGCTTTTAGTCAACTCTGCCTGACAGCAAATCCTTTGATCAAGACAGTTATACTGTGTATATAGACTCATCTAAGCTTATTTAATGGATCTTTATAATTGTCCCTGCTATTTCATCAGTTGGTATTTCTGTCCTACATGAAGTTAGGAAGAAAAGGAAACACAGAGAAGGCAGACCGATAGTATATTTCATCTGCAGTTTGTAGTCTGGCACAAAAGCCCATGGGGTTCCCAACATTAAACAGCGTTCGAGAACTTCACATTGGCAGATTCTTTAAGCCATAATTCCAGAAGCTGAAGAAATCCTGCTTACAATGTCATTTGTCTGGGGCTGATTTTTCATATGTAGATTAAGTGGTGTGATTTGGAAATTAGCCCCCTAACAGATCATAGTAATAAATCTCCTAATACAGAGCCATACTGGAAAATACAGCTCTTTGATTTTCATTCTGTACACTGCATAACAGTATGTCAGATCTCTATGATTTTATATTCAAAAAAAAGTTAAAAAAACATTAAGATATTTTTCATTTTATATTCAATAATCTCAGCCATTCTGCTTAGTATATTCATATCTATGGGCTTTTCCATAAGAAATAGATTTGCATGAGCTGCAGAGCATAAACATGCTCAATCCAATAGTCAATGAAGTACTACAGAAGTACTGTCCATAGAGCTGCATGTGTGCAGTAAGTCCAAGGAATCTAGAGAGCACCAGATTTCTTGCACATTTGAAGGCTATTAGTCCACACGCAATAGTTCTAACATCCCAGGCACAAAAGAGTGCCTTTCCAAGTGCTGTAGAGCAAGCCTGTGCAGCCCAGTGGATGCATCTGGAATTGCCACATGGGCTGTCAGGTCCAGACATCTTGAACAAATGTTGAAATGTCTTCAGCTTCCACCCGGGCCCAAAAGGGAGAATCTGGGAAAAGCCAGGTTCTATGAAGTAAGGTGAGAAATGAACATAAAATTCAGTAACGTTTCTCTGAATATCTTTCTATTATATGATAATATTTGAATACTCTAACCAATCAGTACTAAAAATTCAGGGAACACCATATCTATCTTTGGCCTGAGCTCTACTGATTTGGATAGAAACTGAAACAACAGAACAGGGAAAATATAAAACAATAGGCAGAAATGGCAGAGACGGAGTTTGCAAACAAGAATGAAGGCATGTAAAAAACATCCACGTGAAGCAGAATGAACATGAAGGTCTGTATCTGTAACGTTTTTCCATGATACACATCATAATAAGAATACAATAAAGGATGCTGAGGCACAGACAGCAAGAATATTCTCCAAGATAAAGCAAGCCAGTAGCAGATTAAGGAACTGTCCTTACTGTCCATTTGTTCTTCTTTTATGCTGAATCTAATTCTTTGTTGCTGAGATATGGGAGTTACACAAGGTAATTACCAATGCAGGCAAAGAGAACCCGTGTTACTTATTTCATGCTGCACAGAACCTCACTTCAACTAATACGTGAGGGTCTCTTAGAAGTTTTTAATTGCAGAATAAAGATGAATGAGAAGTAGCTTTCCCTTCACATGAAGATTTTCAAAAGACAATTCTGATTCCAAACTGGGATGAAAAATGTTGAAAAAAAATGTTCATGTACTGATATTTTTGTTAATGAAAGGACCTGTTAATAATTTAAAGTGCTTTGAAATTATTTTGACCTTTTCAATAGAAAATGAACCCTTCTGTATACATTAAAATATGTGAAACAAAAGCAATTTCAAAATAAATGTTCTTTTCAAGGTTTCAAGATGGGATATTTCAAGAGTCTCCAAACTTTGTTCCAATTATCCTTTTCTGAATGGGAAGAAGAGTTAACAGCAGCTCTTTCCCACCATCTCATTTTTTGAAAGTCTTTCTTTTCCAGTGAAAAGTGTTTTTTCAAAAAAAAAAAAACCTCAACCAAGGCAGTAATATCACACATTCTTGATTCCAATGGGGTTTCAGTGGGTAGCTTGAGGCAAACTGTAAAATACTGGTGTCACCCATTCTGGCACTGCTCTGGCAAGCCTTGTGGCAGACAATACAGGGCACCGAGATTGCACTCACAGCGAGGAGTGCAAATTGAAAATACATCTTCCATTGTGCGATCCAAGTGATCTGGGGACTGTCCTTGTGCTGAGAGACTGTGCTCCAACTTGGCCAGAGTGCAGCTGGAGGCTGTGTAGGAGGACTGGGGAATGCTTGGCAAGTCCTTGGGAAAGACAAAGAGGAGAGCTCCTCACTGAGCAAATCACCCCTGGGATGCCACTGAAAGGCAAACCCAAGTTTTCACTACAAAAATCAACCAACTAAAGGTGATAGTGGAGCTGTTTAACTAGGTAACATTAAAGTAGTGAAAACCCTGGACAGTGGTCTGCACTGGACTTTAAAAATCTTTTTTCCACAAATCTTCTTTTCCTCCTTAGGAACAAATAAGCTGGGACTTGATAGTAGACGACGGCTTGGTACAGAGGCTTGAACAATAAACTGGTTAGATTTATTATGAGCAGAGCTGGATGACACAATGTTGGAGACATATGCAGCCAGCCTATGAGACTAAGCTTGGTTACAAAAGCATCCACCACTAGTCTACTTAAATTCAGAATGCCAAAGATGAGGAATGTTTGCTGTGAGCTACAGCTACTTGGGCTCTCTCACGGTAAATACGAACAAATCAGCACACAATCACACACACATTGCTTTTTACACTTCCTTTCTGTAAACAGCATATACTTCCTCTTGTAAAAAGTGCAACTAAACTTCAGTTTTTCAGCTAACGTAACTGCCCTGCTGAAGCCATGAGACTTGCAAGCTAATTCACACTGGTAAGGTATCTGATCTATTTTCATTTTGCTTATTTTCTTAACATGCACTTGACATTTTTTATTCTACCACTATATCTAAAGATTTTAAAATTAATAGTAAGCTATCTCTCTAGTGCTGTGTGAGTACTAAAGCAATACATTGCTTTTATTTATCAGAACTATCAGAGTTCAATTCTAATAAGTGAGTAGTAGGGCAATCAACAAAAGGGCTCGACGAAGTACAAACCTATTCATTTTCCACTTTACTTGTGTGCAAGCTCATACCCGAACAAAAGTCATCTCTACTGGGTGAAAACACAGTCTCCGTAACCTTTGTTTGGAGATTTCTAATGAACACAAGGGGTGAAGGCGTGCTCCAAGTCCAAGACTCTTTTACACTATCCAGACCAGCAGACTCAGACCCAGCAGGAAAGAAGGCAACACTCAGTAAACCCGGTTCATGTGGAGGCTGCAACTTTATTAAATGTAAACCACATTATGGGCTTATTTAAATTAATGGGCACAGTGGGTGCTCAACACCTCTGAAAGAGTCTGCACTAGGGCCAGCCGTAAAATTTTCCATTGAGACTGTTGTGTGAAGGGGAACTGAGACTTCTGACTAGCAGCACTTGCCAGAAAACTGCCTTTCCGTGGGAATTTTTTCCTTGATAAAATGTTCAGACTGTGGTGCTGAAAAAAGAAAACTGTTTTGTTTCAGCAATCCCTCTCATCAGGATCAGTAACCAGCTCTTCATTTGCACGGCCCACGTGCTGTGTGAGGCACTCCTGCCAGATCACCTCACTTGGATATACCAGACGTCCCAACGAGACCGCGCTGCACGGGGGACACGTGCGCAGCCCACCTGGGGAGCCTTGGCTTTAGAAGAAAATGGGGAGATGAGACCCGAGTGCCACCCCCTCCACCGTCACCCCACATACCCATGTTTCCATCAATGAAATTCAAGAAGAAGGCAGAGTAGGAGACCACCCCACGACCTACCTCTGTCAAGAGGACCAGAAGACGGGGACCGTGGAGGGTACCACGGGGCCTGCCTGTGCCACAGCAGGCATGCAACCAAGTGACAACCTTCCTGAACTGAGCCGCTTAATTCTTCTGGACTGGATGTTTCAAGTTTGTTAAAAACCTATTGTTTTCTGGAGGGGGGAAATATAAAAATCCTTTCCCTAAATTTCATTAGTAAATGAGGGCTGTTACTTAAGGATGGCTAAGGGCAAGTAGCAGGTGGTGCTTGAACAGCAACTCGCCATGGTTATGAACAATGAAAATCTCTGCAAAATACTCAGCTGAAAACTGAAGGAGACTCTTTTCCAGTTAAAAGACAGAAGCACTGTATTGTAATTGGTTCTTGCAAGAAATAGGAATATCTTAACTGAGTGAATGACAATTACTTGCATTATTGTCATACTTAAAATGTCAGTGTTCGATGATTGGTTTCAGCTCATAATAATAAATTCTAGACTTTTAAACATCAAAGCCAATAAAGCTACATGGAATGTTTGTCACTGAAATAAAAATTATCCCAAATATAGATCCAAAGCATTATTTTTAAAAATATCAGAAATACTGCTGAAGTAATTTTAATAGGAAATAAATAAATATGGGAAGATGATACAACTGTGCAATTAAAAAATTAAGTATTACATAAATTTATTCATTGAACTCTACCAAATGCAAATATATTTATACACAAATACTTGTAAAGAAATAGATCTACATTTATTCTTTCACATTCCGTATAACCCCCAATCTTGTGGGTGTAAAAGAAAAAACATTGAGGATGGCCTGCAATAACTTAAAAACATAGTCTTCTGAGCTGAAGTATTTTATATTCCTATTTCCAGTCATTTATAATGACAAGATAATGATTCACAGAATCACTGATAAACAGCAACTGTGTCCTTTTTATTTGCTTCCTAACACTCCTGGAAAGCTTTATAGTAAACAATTTAGAAGATAATGAAAGGTAAAACTTCCATCTGAAAAGGTTTGATTCAACAAAATTATTGGGACAATCACTTAGGTTAAGTGTTTAGCCCAGAGGGCAGTATAAAATTTCATCAAAATTCAAACCATGCATAAATGATCTCAACCTGCAGTGTCTATTTATACCACACAACATGTTAGTCACATTTTTCACTGCAGATTGAAAGTAATGATGAAGTAACAGATAAGGATGAAAGACTGAATATGTGCTATGCCACCCATGTATAATTCAGTTAGTGGCAAACATGGATTAGAAAGTATCCTGCAACAGCATGTGTTTTTCCATTGCCTGAGAAAACCTGTGAACCACTAACGAGGAAAAGGGGACAGCAGTGAAACCAGAAATATTCCACATGCACAAATTAGCCAGGTAAAGAAGAGACAGTTAATAATCAGTGGGTCAAGGATTCAAAGAAAAAGAAAATTGCAAATATGGATGGAAAGAACTTTACAATTTGATATCTTTTAGGTTTGGTGTTTCTTTAAAAAAAGAAACTGATGGCTTTTTTAAATCCAGAGAACAAAGCAGTGTCAGTGCAAAAGGCACCAATTTTCTAAAGCCAAAATCTTCACACCTTGGTGAATATCACGCAAAGAAAACTTCAGTGCAGGTTCTCCATTTAAAGTGTAGAATGCTGTCCTCAACCTCTAGGAAGAAATAATCACAGTGGAAAAAAAAGGTTATGCTCCTTCTTTTTCCAGTTGAAATTTTTGCTTTACTTTTTGGGGACAGAAGCTTTGAGCTATGAATTTTAAAAGATCTGCGATTTTTTCATTTTATTCCTAAACAAAGATGAAATCTTTAGTTGATGAGGGCACCAAAACGAAATAATAACTACAGTAGATCGTGTTATTTATCAGCTGATTATGGATCACTCCATTGAGTGTATCAGCTATTCTCATACGCCTGCTACAGTTTTTGCCTAAACTATTAGAATCAACTTCTTGCAGTGACACCAACCTCCAGCTGAAGTTCTGCTGTTGCTAAATGATGAATGCAAATTATTAATTGGTATTCCTTTTTTCATTATTCTAGAAGCATCCAAGGTGTTGGATGAACTAATAAGATTGCCAATACATGTTTCAGAGAGATCGTAATGCAGCATTGAAACTGCACAGTGGAGAATTAAACACAAATGTAAGTTGCAAACCACATAATGGGCTGTGGTTTTGTCTGACATTAGGTTAGTCTCAGCAGTCTCAGGTTATCATCACTCTAAGCAGAGCTAGATGTTAATGATTTGTAGCTGCCTTTTGGGGGAGGATGGGATTAGAGGAAAGACTTCACAGATATGAGAAATTATCTCAAAGTAAAAGACACAGGTTAAAGCTGCACATGGAAGTAGTCGCAAGGGGAGATGAGAGACGATATCTTTGGGTGTAGAGTAACATCGCCACAAGACATGCTATGGAAAAGTAGAGAGAGGCTGAGTGGTAGAGGACCTTACAAATGACTGGAAAAGATTATAGTATGACAGATGCCTCCAATGATAGCTAATTTAAATGCCATTAGGTGCATTATATTTCATGTGTAGACAGTGTACAGTGTGATGGAAACCATTACAGTAGGTTAGCATGAAAGTTTACACTTCAGTCAGAGTAAATTGTCATCTGCCCCTTTGTGTTATGGCAGCATTCCCTCTCTTTAGCAAAATACTCAGAACAGATGCTAAAGCTGCTGGAACTTAAGCAAGTTTTGCTGACTCATTGCCCCGAAAGAGAAATTAGAATAAAGTTAATGAATGTTCAGCATTATACAGCATTTTTAGTTGATTTTGCTGTTCTGAGCTTCCCTTTTTTTTCCAAAAAGGGCGATGTTAAATAAAATCTTTTTCCCAATTTACATTTTCACATCTTTATATTTAGTGTAATGCTGCCATTTGTCCAATGAAGTCTAGGAAAATGGCAGAATGAAACCTGGAGTACACTATTTTGAGCTGATTTCCCTATAATGTTAGTAAACAGTTTGATGCATGATGTCACTAGTAGCACTATTCTCTCTTGTCTTCCCCTGTTTAATGAAAATCTGTGAAATAAATGCTACAAGGCAGTACTGCTGGCATGACAAATTCTAAGCCAGTAAGTCTTGCAGTTGCCAAGATGCAAGCTCTGTAACTTGGCATTTGGCATTCAGAACTAGATAACCTTACTATAGTAACTATATTCACTGTATCTACAAGAGGGATGAATAAATCAACAATAATTGAACTACTAAAAGTGTCTAATTTCCAGCATAGTGCTTCAAGCAACAACTGAAATTAAAAAACTGTTAAAACACAGCTACATACCCATACAATCTTGTCATGAATGCACTGAAGCAAAGGTTAACAAAAAAGAATGAATATGCATTCTTTGCTAAAAGTAGCATTCCTTGATCTACAGTAGTGATGAACTGAATAAATGTCAGGTCCCATCTAAGGGCAAATAGTTTGGGGTAGGGTGGGGTGGATGTATTTCCTGTGGTGTAAAGTTAATGCTAATTCTAGCAGAGTGTGGTCAGGATGGACATGGACGTGTCCCAGACTATGGCAACTAGCTGATATAGAGCTTGTAATTCTGTAACACCTAGCTCTATTACCTGAACTCTGATAATTAACAATTTACTGTCCAGAAGATTAAATTGGTTCTAAATTTATGCATGGGAACAAGATAGCAATAACTTCTTGAGCAGCTCAGGAAAGTGGAGTTGGATTTTAGTTTTCTGGTCTGGTGAGAAACATTAATTAATGTTGTACATCCGTACTAAAATAGTTGAGGGGAGAGTGAGCAGCTAGCAACAGCCATGGTGCCTGAACCACAGGAAACAGAGCATTACTTGCTCTGTCACCGCCTTTCTGTGTGACCTTGCATGTTCTTGCTGGGAATTTTATCTATCACATCTCCTAATATACCTTAATACCTACAGGTATGTATAGAGCTTTAGCACTTAGGGCTTTAGAGATGTGCAAGGTATTAAGGTGTGGAAGGGCTTCAGTAGGAAAGGGGAAGATACCCTTTTTAGGTAGTTTCCATACCAAATACAGAATATCTGTTTGCTTTCGATTATTTTCCCATGGTTTGTATGAAAGTGAGCTGGCAGACTGCAGTGTAGGCATAAGGCAGCAGAGGCATTGCGATAGCATAGACTCCTGTGGACCCAATTTGATCCATACATCTGCCCCAAGGCAGGTTCTGGCAGCTGTTTTCTGACTTGTTCATAAAACCCTCCCAACACAGAGGCTCCCCAGTCTCTCTAGGCAATTTATTTCAGTATTTTGTTACATTCTAAAGTGAAAAGCTTTTTCCTCATACCAACTGATAGTTCCTTGCTAACCTTGAAGCTTGTTACTTCTCTCATCCACCAAGGACATAGAATAGATTAACCTCTTCCTCTGCACTGGGCTTTTGTGTACTTACCATCTCTTTCTGGTCTCTCCTTTCCTGAGGAACCTCAATTTGTTTAGGTCTTGTTTATTAGCCTATTGATCATTCTCACTGCTCTGGACTTTCTTTAATTGGCTTACATCTTTCTGGGTGTGCATGACCCACAATTGAATCTTGTAGTCCAGCTGAAGCCTTGATAGTGTGGAGGGCTATTTCATTTGTCTTGTAACTTATCTCTGCTTGTACTTCTAGAAGAGTATTTCCCTGTTTTTTTTAACACATGGGTTTTGATCCTTTATAGCTCCTGAATTTTTTTTATGGAGCTCTAATACCAATAAAATTCTTTCCCGCCCTACATTTGTGCAGATGATTATTCCAGCATAGGTGTAGATTTCTGCATTTGTTCTTATTGGATAGAAACCTAGTTTTGTTTGTTTTCAGAGTTCAACTTTTAAGATATTTTTTAAGTCTACATTTGATCTTCAATCTATTTCCCCGCTTTCCCAGCTTGGTATTATTTGCAAATCTAGTAAGTACACTAATTCATCTTCCATTCATAATGACTGATACCAGACCTATGGTGGCCCCCCATGAGGCTCAGGTTTTTTATGTCTTCTATTTTGAGAATGAACCTTTGACATGACTTTGAATAGTTTTTCAAATAGTTCTGCATCCACCCCTAGTATTTTCATCCAGACTATAGTGGGTTTTTTAGCTTATATACAAGAAAGTGAGATGAAATACTGTGAAAGGCTTTAGAGGAATCAAGATGTGACACAAAATCTATTGTCTTACTATTGAAGAAAATGAGATTGATTTGACACCAATTACTCTGAACAGATCCAATCGGGCAGCCACTCATTTTCTTGTGATTTTCTCTCTGCTTACCAACTGTTTGGTTTTATTTGTTTCTAGGAACTGCAGCTAAACTGATAGATATCTATTTCCCCATCTCCTCATCCTCTGCCTTTTGTAAAGACAGGAAGAGCCCGACGTTCGGAATTTGGAGCTGGCCTGTGCCGAGGTCCGAGCACCACCAGCTCTGCCTTCTCAGCCAAGCC
>JANZLP010000024.1:19401698-19412243 GCA_026930925.1 Chelictinia riocourii
ATTCAGCTAAAAAGAAATTAAAACTCCACTAGTGGAATCAGGCCCCCTTATCAATCCCAGTACCCCTTAGCATGCATGGTCCCCCCATGAGATGGCTGCTGGCACGTGTGTCAGGTGCCAGAATGAATCCGTCAGCACCAGAAACCTCTCCAGTCTCCAGCTCCTCCGTGGGACACGCTCTTCTCCCAAACGAGGTCTGACAAACAACCTGGTAAAGAAAATAGCATTAAACCACCATCCCATACCTAAAAGAGGGGGAAACTGGATCTAAAAGCTTTTTTATTTTTCTCGTCAATAATAATTACTGCTACTTGAGAAATAAATGTGATAGCACTGCTATCAAAGAGTATGTCTGGATAACCTATGCAGAATGAACTAATTACAGGTAATTTCTCCCAGAGGGTTTGACAGTGAGAAGATATTTGCATCATGAAGTTGAAGTAGCTGATAAGCAGCACGATGAAAACCTCCTGCAATGTCCATCCACAGGCCCAACAGTGACAGAAGGATGTTTCTTGGCTCCTGGTTAGTGGAGAGAGGAGCAAGAGGGAAGATTTTTATCGAGTGCTAAGTGAGGAGCAGCAGGTGGGACCTGCAAAGGTGTGCCTTTCAGGCAGCCATGGGAGGTGGCTCCAGTGACTTTCCTTAGAAAAGACACAGTGAGCCACCGGGGTTACAAAACACCAGCTATTATGTATAGTCCTGGTTATATTTTATGACGTATATACCTAGCTGTCGTATAATGCTGAAACACACTTCCACTGTAATATGCCTTCTTGTAGCATCTTACAGGCACAGCGAAGGATGTTCAGTCCCCACTAGCACTTTCCCTCTGGGTTCCCAAATGGGCGGAGAAAGCCAGGGAAACAGCCTTGACTTTCTGCCACAGTCCACTGCCAGCACCTGCTGATATTGCACACCCTGTAGATGCTCTAGATTGTCTTTATATTTCACTGATCTTTTGTAAGTTTGCAGCAGAAGGTGTCTGTCACAATTCTGTGTCATTGTAACCTTGCTCCCCATTGCAGGCGAGGAGACAAAAGTCCAGTGGTGTTTGTGGCAGCAGGTCTTGTCCAGAGGATTTAACAGTGTGTGATACGCTGCTGCAATCATCTCACTTGCAATTCCCCTCTGATAAAGTCATCCACTCAAAATTCAAGGGTCCTAGCTGATACAGATAAATATTTGGAAAATGAAATAAAGGCACAGATTAGTCCTGTATTTCCCTAAGTTTCCACATCCTTTTTCACTAGTTGGCCAAAAAATATATAGTCCATCATCTTAAAGATTATGATTTTAATAGCCCAATAGACATTAAGTGCAAACCAGAAAAGACATAATAGCAATAGTATATTACTAAAACTTGCATTGCTGTAATACATGTTAAAAATCTAGTCCCAGACTGGGTCACTGATGTGCCATACCTACTGTGCAGAGATTTTTTTTCCCCCATGTTCTTTTCTTGATCCTTATTCCTGTATCGCCTCTTTTCTAACACTCCGATCGTAAACGCTTGGGATTAAGGAATACTTGTTGCCCTGTGTTCTGCCCTTCTTGTGCTGGGTTGCTGGCCCCTTCCTGAGGCTTTAAGTGCTACAATAATATAAAAACAAAGCAGTTTGAGAGGAAACACAAGAAAGTCCAAAAGGAGACAGTAGTATAGGACTTGGTTGTGTATCTAACTCCTGAGAAGTGAGGATTGCACCCCAATGATGCAATGTCCCAGTCTGCATAATTGGTAAGCACAGAGATCATCTTTTCATCCAAAGTGATAGACTTTTCTCTGTATTTCTCTCCTCACCAGAGCACCAGCTATAGATGCACTGCAGAAGCCAATAGATTTGCCTTTAAACAAGTGCAATACAATAGAAGCACAGATAAAGACCTGTGGTTAATTTCTATTTCACAGCAAAGAGATACAAAAAGCTTCTCTCAGTCAAACCGCAGGATGCACAGGTCACTGGGCTAAGAAAGGGTGTATATCCTGATGTCAGCAGAGTTGCACAGGTGCCTGCAAGTCCCTTTCCATCAGGGGCCTACAGCCAGCCCCAGCAATGCAGCAGGGCGAAGCAGACCAGCAAAGGTGATGTTGGCAAGCCCATCAGCCAAGGAGGAGGATCAGGAAGACCCAGGAAACCAAGGTATAATTTAAAGCATTCCTTCTCCAGTCTCCACAGGTATCTAACAGCAAAAGGTAAACACAGGGCACAGCAGCATCAAGGTGACAACACACATAGTAACTCCACAGCAAGAATGGGTTACACTGAAGGTCAGAGTATCACAGAGCACTGGAGAACAGAGATTAATCTTCAGGGTCTAACTCACAGGTCACATGACAGTTTAGCAGGAAAAGCACCACCAGAAGAATGCAAGATAAATAGAAGTTTTCTGAAGAGCATCCAAAATAAAACCTTTGATTAAAATAATTTTGGATCGGAAAACAACAACTGATACCTGTCTGTGCAGGCACACAATAGAAGGAAAAGGAAATTACAAGGGGTCTTATATCTAGGCTTATTGAGGCTACAAACTGATCTTTCGGAGTCTTTTTTTCTTCCCACCCCACACTGTACAGAATCCCATCAACTCCCTAAGAACAGCATATACTCCGTAAGAACAGCATATACTGCCTTCTCAATCTATATCCAGCTATTATATTTCACAGGTATTTAACATTATGCTAGCTCGATTTCATACATCCAAGGAATATATATCTCATAACATCAATAATGCACATGGCTAGACATTACGTATTTTGTACTACAAACAATTACAGCTTCAAGAGTTAATTTTTTATTCTGTGGCCATACCTGTTGTGATGAAGAGTGTGACATTTAGGATTTTCTCATCTAGGGAAAAAAAAACCCACCAATCTCCCTTCCTCTCCACCACCACCTTTCCAAAGGGGGGGGAAAAAAAAAAAAGGTGGGGAGGAAGAGGTAGCAATCCCTGTTGCTCTGTCACTACTGAGCCAAATCAGGATAAGTTCTGTAAAGAACAAATTCTATGGCATTTTGTTGTTTTCATGCTTTTAAACTTCTAATGGCAACTGTTTAACACATTTCTAATTGGAAATGCACAATAATAATTAAAATAGGGTTTTTTTAATATAAAAAGGCTATAATTATGTCTTTTGCTTTGTTTGACAAAACTATGATTTCTACCAAAACACATGACCAGCCCTCGGGTGGTCTATTCACAGCAAACAATGTATTGTCCTGGGCACACAAGACGACAGACAAGATGTTGTTTAATTGAGCCTCAGACTTCATTTACTTAACTTTTATGGAAACTACCAGTAATAGCTCGTAGAGGGCACAGCATTATTTCTTCTTTCATCAACTCTACATGATCGAATGCTGCCATTATCAGCTTCTTCTGTCTCACGCACTGTCACATTCACTGCTGGGACATTACCATCCTCTTTGTATAAGGGTTAAAAAGCCAGAGGGAGGAAGTCATTTCCTCACTACAACAGACATACAGAACTACCCAAAATCCACTGCCAAGGTTCTTAAGCCACAGACAGCTTGGTTGCTCTGCTCCTTAGACCTGAACCCAGATAAGTGACCAAAAGACAGCCAGCTCCTTTCCTAATATCAAGTAAAAAACACCATCTCTACTATCAGAAAACAGTACTTCATCATTTCTATATAGCTTTGATATCAGACGTAATATTGTAAAGCTTATGAATTATTTTCACCATTCTCAGAGAGTCAGAGATCTTTGGAACTGCCCATCCAAAGCTGCTCAAACCAGCCTGGCACAAAGTCACTTCAAAGCAGTTAACTCTGAAAACAGCATTTCCATAATAGGAGTATCTGAAGACATCTGCTGTTGAGGTTACTTGTTTAAGGAAGTCCTGTTAGTTTATGCTGGGTTGGTTACACCTACCACACAGAAAACTGGTCAAGAGAGACAAAGAGGAGTTCTCTGGGCATGGGATGCTTCAGTGAATAGTCCATTCCCAGGGAGCTTAAGAGCCAAGGGAGGTGGGGTGAGTGGTGAGGAGATGAGTTGGCATGCCAAAGGGAGCAGCTCTCCAAGCAGGCCAACATAAACCATTTGCTCTTCTTCCCTGAAGACTCCACCAGCTCCTGGGATCACTCTAAAACTATTCCCACATCCTCCAGGTGCCCCCAGCCTTGCACTTGTAAACCTTATTCTGCAACCATTGTACCACCTACCTGGACAGAACAGTTGCATGTCATGCCTCCCTTGCGCCAAAGACAATTTGGCTGCATCCATCTTGGCCAACAGCCATGCTCTCCTCCGGTTTAGTCTGCAAAGCCAGGACACCCAAGACAGCCTGTGTTTATCCTACCTGCAGCAGCACAAGTCCAGTTTGCAGTGCTCTCTCCAGCAATGCCTGTGTCTTCCTGCCTGAAAATAAGTTTGCTCACTCTATACAGGAGCCAGCATGAAAGCCAACATGTAACTGATGTGAACATTCAGAGACTTCAGGACTCAAGCCTTAGCTCAAATTCTGCGTCAATATGACAGCAGGGAGAGTCCATAGCTTCTAGCATCATGATCACTGTAGTTGATCACCAATGTTTTGATACCTGCCAAGTGTGCCTGTATTTCACAGAACACACTCAGGACAAGCACACGTAGCCATACAATTATGTCTGCCTGTAAGGACTCAGATGTAACGCATTCTCCCATTTACATTTTCCCATTCCACTAACATTATTGAAGAAACATTTCATTTTCAGTTGTGTTTTCAGAAGGCTAACAAGGGGCTCATGAATACATCAAAGCAAAGTCATATTATTCATTTACACAAATGTTTCTGATTACTTTTTCTCCAACCACTCAGACAACACTTTATTAAAAGGCTAGAAGAAAAATAGAGTGTTTTTCAGGACCACATCTCATAACCCTAGGTCTTGATCTATTCCCACATTTGTGGAACATCCACAGGACATGAAATGAAGCACAGGTACCAGCCCTCTGCAAACCTAGGGTCTACCAGAAAGCTATCTTCCAGCTGAGGGGGAGCCATCTCCAGCAAATACAATCAGCTATGAAAACAGTGGGAAGTACACTGCTCTACACGCATTGAAAATATGTTCCCTTAAGGGTCTCGCACAAACTACACCTTTGGTTGACTTCTGAATGGAGTCTCCAGGTGGTTAAAGTGCTGATATTGCATTATTTATGGTGATTGAAATGCATCTAAGTAGTGCTTAGCAATAGAATTTACACCAAGTCACTTGATGGAAAAAATACAGGGTGCGGGGAGGAGGTTGTTTACAAAACAAGTTACAGTAATAAAGCTGCTAGGCTGAGCCAAGAGACCTCTTAGTAAATCATTTATTCCACAGTTTGACAATATTTACAAAGGTTTTTACATGAATTATTTACTCAAGCTTTTATAACTTGTAACGTACTGTACACAAAACAGCAAAAACACATTAGAGCTACAAACCTGGGAACATACAGTATGCAATGACAGATGGTGGAAATGGCTCTGACAAAGGGAAGTTTACAACTAACACAAGCAACAGCCTTTTCTATCTGTCATCAATAAGGGGATGAGGACGAGGAGGAAAATGTGATTCAAGGAAACAAGACAATTTTTCTAAAGCTACATTCTTTGTGATTGCTGGATTTGGTTATTTTAAAATTATTCTTTGTTTTGAATGTCTAATTCTAAGAACTGCCATTTCATTGAGTTACCACCCACCAATGAAAGCCTGTATGGCACAAAAGCCAGCATTTACATGAAGGAAACTCCAAAATTCTGCTGCTCACCCTATTAGCTTTAGGTCAACTGAAGTGTTATTATGCGTGTGTCTAACAAGCCTGCCCAGAGATGCCATGTGTGTCAGTGCTTACGCCACAAAGTTTTATGTGCAACACTCTGGAAGAGAGATTCATTGCTCAAAATATTTCTAACTGAAATAAAAAAAAAGAAAGGGGGAAGGGATAGTTTCCTGATCCCATATTACAGGTGAGGAACAGAGGCAAGCACAATACCTGCAGCACAGCAAAGACCCTTCAGTGCTGGTTCATGGAGCTCTATACATAGAACTGACTCTTCCATCCCCATCTCTTACTGTCCAGCATGAGTGAACAAAACAATGGCTGTCCATATCAATGACTTTTCACACTGTGAAAAGGCATCCCATGTGATTTCAGCCTGCTCTCCTTCTGCCAAAAAAATAAAAAGAAGGGAACACTGCACTAAGTGAGGCGCAAGATTCACTGGTACTACCACAGCACATTCAGTCTTTCTTCCACAGTCTTCAACCCCACGTGACACACCTTCATGCTACTCCCTGATGGAAGGCAAAGGGCATCCCACACTTGGTCTTTCTTCTTGTTGACTTGAGAGCTAGCAGGTGTTTAAGACAACAGGCAAGTCACGAGGATGAGCTCTGTACAGGTGGGATTGCCAAGACCCTGGTATGAAGCCTAAAATCTGGGACTTGAACAAGATGCAAAGGAAGCCTTTGCCCATGCAGACAGTATAGCTGAAGCTACAGCTATTAACAGTAAGGAACCAGGGAGTTGTCTGTGCTCATAATTCTGGAAATGTCTAAAAGTGGCATTCAGACGTTGGAAGTAGGAGTGCCACACATCCAGCACCCTGATGTCCCGTAGAGAACTCAGCAAGGTCCTTCTGCATGCTTCTGCATGGGGCAAGGCCCTGGACACATCACCACAGGGGACTGAGCCCATCAGTTACCACGTACCAACAATAATCCCTCTTACAGAAGTTCCGAGCCCTCTATTTTTAAACAAGACGTAGAAAAAGAATACAACCATCTACATTCAACTGGTGAAGAAACCTCTCAAAATTTTTCTTGAAGCTGCTTGATTTTTCATCTCAGAAAAAATGTTAAGATCTTTTTTTTCTCTCCCTTTGGAGAAAGAAAAGAACAAAGAATTATTGACATTAGTTCACCTCTAGAAAAGTCTTTTCCCGAAAGGATAGCAGCTTAGGACTTTTTTGTTTTTTAACCAAATTACCACCCTCAAAATTTGGTCTGAACTAATGAGCTAAGGTTTCAAAGAATAAAAGAGAATTCAAGAATTCACCAGGACCATCCAACCTCAAGCAAATCCAACAGATCCAGGTGAAAATTTAGGATGGTAAAAAACAACAAAAGAAAGTTACAACTGTAACAGAAACGCAAAGGACTCTTTGTCTAGAAGAACCAAAACCAGGCTGAACATAGCATAGGTGAGTCACTGTGCCACCGACTGTATAGCAGAGGTTGTGATCAGGCAGTCTAATAAGCTATTGCCAATGACTACAGAGACAATAGCCACTGTCTCATTCTGCAATGTCAAATCAACTTTTGATGCAAGGCTAGAAGAGCAAACATGAGCACAGACACAGGAACAATAAAACTAGAAAAGGTACATAAGATGACAAGAAAGAAGATCAAAGATATTGAAAGGTTTCTGTCTAAGAAACAATTAAATAGTCTGGAATTCTTTGCCTGCAAAACAGATCTGAGGAGGCATCTGGCAGATCTATAAAACAGCAAGTGGCATGGAGAAAACAGTTCACTGTTTCTTCTAATGCAAGAACTACCAGTCATCCACAGAATTAACAGGTAGTAAGTTTGAAATAGATGAGTACTTCCTGCACATCGCATAGTTCAGTACTCTGTAACAAGATTTTGTTTACAAGTTTACATGGGCTCAAAACCAGGCAGAATCCTTCCTGGAAGAGAAGTCCAGCAAAGCCTTTGAACACACAGATATCACTACTTGCTCCAGGAGTCCCTAAGATTGGGAAAAAGCAGTGAAGAAAAATTTTGGAGATGCCAGTTACTCTTAGCACTTTTGCATGATGAAAAAGCAACAAGCAGTGCCAAGAGTGGGGCTAATTTGATCTTCTTGAATGTTCACCTCAGTCTTTAGTACTTTTTAAAGTGAAGGTGGAGTGAGTAGGAGGAACTGGATGGTCCAAGTGAGTCCAGATCAAAGAAGAGGAGAGAGCACACTTCTCCAAGCTGTGCACCTGAATCAGGAAAATTAAGAGGATTTCTGGAAGCATGCTTGGGTTTGGAGAAAGACTATACAGCCATTCAAAACCACTGTAACTGTGACTAGAGCAGGTAAAAAAAGGAATGAGGAATTGCACAAGAAAACATCTGCTAGTTCCCCATTTTTGCTACAAGATGAGCTTCACTGAGACTCTGTCAGGTAAATGACAGAAAGCTGCAGTCACTAGCTAAAGTTCACAAGCTTAACTTAGTTTTCCTTCAGGTCTTAGCATGCTGTAGGTCTAATAGCAATGGATTTTTTTTTTTTCCTCTCATTTTTTGACACTTCCAATTAGGTTTTCCTCCTGCGGGTTTCTAAGGATCATTCCCTGGAGGCAGATGTGTATCCTTGCTCTTGTTAACTGCTTTTGAAATATTGCTGCTCTTGTCAGGAGCTATGCTATTGACTGAACTGCTCTGGAGTCCATTCGTGGCATCTGGTGGACATGTGCCCCTTAGACAAGTTACTATTCTGGGGTACTGCTCATCTGCACGATGGAGAGAGAGAGATTACTGTGATTTGTATCTAGTCAAAGCATGCAAAGCATCCACATCATGAGACAGCAGAAGGACCTGAAACTTTAAATTACTGCAGTGGAAGCTGCAGATGGTCTCCAGTGACTTCTCTTAAGTGAGGTAGGACAGGTAGTCACACACATTCACACATCACATGGCAATGAGTTACACAACATCAGAGAGCTCTCCAAATGCTCCTTCAGCCTGAAGGTGTCAGATCACTGTTTCTTAGTTCATAAATGCCTCAGAAAACTGAGGATATCTGTGGAAATAAGGTATTTGGGGGTTCAGTTTTAAAACAGTGGGTGTACAAGAAACATGATGCAAGTTTAGCTAATACCATACTAACTGGTGCCAAAAATCTCCTTGTCTGAAACTGAATTTGCACCAAATGAAATTCTTACCTAGTGACTGTGACATAGGCTGTAAAAACAGCCAGAGACTCAATAAGAAATTAATTTGTTTTTTTCCTATAAGTGAACATCTATTCATATATGCATTTCAGATAATGCCCTTAGTGCTCCTGGTAGTGTAATCTAACACTCTCACAAGATTGGTTACAAGGACATCCTTCACAACGGGGACTATCTTTTACTATTATAAAAGTGCAGAGGCCAACATCCCTGTTTTGGCAGGAGTACCCTAGTACTCCTATATTCAAATAATTAGTTATTATAAGGGCAGGCCCTAAGACAACATAGAATCACGTATAAAGAATGGATGCAGGAAGCCTTGGAATCCAAGATTAGTGAAGTAATCTGAAAACTGATAGCTGGTTCGTAGTTAGTGTTTTGGATTGCTAGAATTGTTCTGCATTCTCTTCTAGGATTTAGACCTAGATCACCAGTCTTTAAGCAGCATGGATAAAAATGCTTCAGAAAGAGGACAAAGTCAATTTTCAAATCCAACAGATGAGAGCTGGAAAGGTGGTCCTTATACAAGTAAGGAAAACATGCAAGTTTATTAAATGACCTTTTATAGCCACTCTTGGTCCACTTCCATAGTTCTATAGAGAAAGTTTTGGGGCACTTAAACTTGGGGTACATCTTCACAACTTGTGTTTATGCCTTGCAGAGGAATTTTCTCTTTGTAAGATAATTCACAGCATCACTAAATATCACTAAAAATGCTAATGGTCAGGTAGTGTTTTGCTACTCTGTTGTAAGTGAATTGTCATAAATTGCTTCTGAAACTTGTGTTACTCCATTTCATTAGACCAGAAACTATTTGCTGGCCTCCTTATAAAGTGTGTGGTACAGCTGGAACTGATACAGACCATTGATAATATAGTGTTTTACCCAGCAACAAGCAAGAAGGAAGATGCTGAACATATGGCTGCAGCTCAGGTACCATCGGACTTATTTATAATTTTGCTGTGGCAGTAAAGTACAAAGACTGTCAAATAGTCTGAAGTCTGTTTACAAAATAGAGTATATAGTTTCTTCCTTTTTCTCTAAGCACTATCCTGAATGTGTGTGTCATTACTCTTAAGATGTGATTATTATTTTTTTACTGTCTCCAGTGTTTCCTGGCAGTCTGCCTGTTGGATTATTATATTATCATTATTTTTATTATCAACATAATATATTACCATTATTTTTATAATGAATACATAGTCATCAGGAATGTTTTTTGTTTGGTTTGGGGAGAGCATTCTTTTCTGTTGGTTAGTTTGAGTATCTTCATTTAGCCACAGTTGAGGCTTTGCTCAGCCTTTAGGTGTTTACGCAGGAAGAGATGCAGAAGTTGAACTTTAGTAAGGTTAGTGTTCAAGGTTCAACTCATTACCTGGCTCGTAGAGGTCCTTGTCCCTGAAAATTCTGATTCTAGGGAACAGTGCAAGGTAGCTCTTGGTAATGTTGTGAATGCCCTAAGCTAGAAGTTTGGGCTAGTGCTTTCAGGTAGTGTTTTGGGGATGGTATAGTTAAATTCCTAATGAAATCCATAAAGCTACCGGTACGGTAGTTGAATGCAATTACATTTTAATTGTGTGAAGTGTTTGTGTGTCTGCAGGAAGTAT
>JANZLP010000024.1:19459208-19469771 GCA_026930925.1 Chelictinia riocourii
TGCACAGGCACAACAGACCTGGGGATGCTGGGCTTGGCTGAGAAGGCAGAGCTCGTGGTGCTCGGACCTCGGCACAGTCCACCTCCAAATTCCGAACGTCGGGCTCTAGCTCCCTGCAGGAAGAAGCCATAAACATCTTCTCCCAAAGACCTAAAAACCTGAGCTCTTTTTGCTGTCAAACATACCTATCTTTCTGAGCTGTATTTGAGAACGGTTTAGGCCCCTTGCCTCAAATTTAGGGGTATGAATTTGAGCCTTGTTCAGCATTTATACAAAAGGCTGCATGCTGCTATGCCAGCTGTAAGTCAGTGCCTCCTGCAGGCTGCCAAAGCCCCGTCTCCTGCGTGCCTCAGGCTGCAGGCACTGCTGCGCCTTACCTGTAGTGGCCCACGGGGTCAATTAATTAGGCTATCATTAGGAAGGTCCCTGATCTTTTTTTGGTACGCTACAGCCCACAGGTGGTGTGGTACAACTCAGGAGCAGGAAGGACTGGGATTTTGCAGGGAGGGGCCCAGCTGCAGATGTAAGAGGGTTTTGCAGGGACTAGTCATGTCTAAGAGGGAGCAGCACTAGTCAGGGATGAAGGTGCCTCCCTGGGCATCCCCTGCTTCATCACCTTTTACATCCCTTTGATGAAAAGCTGGCTTTGCCCAGAGCGGCAGCTCCACCTCTGTCTGCAGGGAGCAGGGAGGAACAGATGGATAGTCATCAACAGATAATTACTAATGACATTCTACATGATGGAAGCTGATTTTCAAAGTGTGGTCTTTCACCTTACAGGAAAGAGCTATTGGAGCTCTTGCTCTTGTCTGCTGTACAAAATTCAGGATGTGGGAAACTGAATGATAAATATGGATGCATTGCAAGGGAGCAGAGTATTACAGAAATAAGCGACTACTCAAAACCCTGCATTACAGATCTGATTAATAGCAATACTGCATCTAACTCAATTTGCAAAAAGAGCACTTGGAAAATTTAAGACAGTTTACTTGGGCAAGCCATCAAGCTGATGAATGTAGTTGATGGGGGTAGGGTGGGTGGAGACTAATGAAACATAAATCTAAAACAGATTTTTAGGGGTCCTAAATAATTGCAGTCAGTTAATAGTATGAGGCTTACAAGAAAAAAAGTAGGATTCAGAATAATTGTTTAATTATAGAAATGCACTGATGCTGGCTTTATTTTACAGTTTTAATAAGGATTAATTTTATTGTGCATTTATTGTATTTTAATTATACATGTAATATGTTGTGCAATGCTATGGGCAGTCAGTGTAAAGAAAGGAAGACTTCTTTGTAAACACCATTTGTAAACACCAACATATTATACTGGAAGTCCTCTTCAATCTAAGAGAAACGGAGACCTTTTACCCATAGGCTATCCTCTTCACTACCTCTTTTCTTTCTAAACTTATAATCATGGCCCAAAATACTTCTTATAATGACAGTCTTTCTTCATCACCAAAAGCTCTCCACCTGTAACGTGAAAAATAGAGGCAGTACAATGGGTACCACTTCAGCAGAACCACACCGGGGTGAGATTAAGGAATTTCTGTAACTTCAGAAAGTTACATCCTTTCTTGAGACGACTATACCAGAGGCAGCTTGACCCAATTCAGCTGGACTGGCTGTTACAGTAACAGCTAGGTCTGCAACCAGCTAAAAGCACATCTTCAAGCTTCATAGCCTGATATTCTGGAAACCAATCCCTCATTTCGAAGACCACATCGTCTCAGTTCATCAGCTAGCTTTTCTTCCTCCTTCCTCGAATGTGCTTGGCTCCCAGTCCTGCCCACATGCTCTCAGTTGCTACTCCATGCACAACTCATTATTCATTTAGAAGCACATGCCCTCCCTCCACACACATGTACCAAATATACATTTCTATAAGATGAACTGCTGAAAAGACTTGAGAAATAAGGTGATCAAGTAGAGGCTGGGGAAGAGATTTCCCACTACAAATCAAGAACCACGGTGTGATACAGACTGACAGCACTCAGTGGACGGATTTTTGAGGTGTTGAGGATGCAGAACAAGTGGGGACTTCAAGATTCAGACTCAAAAAAACCTACATAAAGGTTAAGGCTATAAATCTTATCCAGTTTCATTAACTTAAAATAATCCTGCTGTTGGTCACAAAACCTAAATGCTATAATGTCAGTGGGCTTGCTTTTTCCTTATGATCTATGCGCTAGGGGAGCATTGTTGATATGGATCTTTTTGCAAGGACATGAATAAAAAGAAAGAAATTTAAACGGTGTCATACAGGTGGGTCTTAAAAGAAAAGGCGTAATTTCCATTAGTAAAATACTCCATTTCCACTAATACACCACTTCCACTCTGAAGATTGATACTATGATTTGTGTAGCTCAAAGCTACTTGTCTCTTTCTCACTCTTTAGATAGATAAAATTCCAATTCATTTCAATTGAAGGGTTTCCATTTAAGTGCTGTTGGTATAATCAGTCTATTAAAATGGGAGGTGTTAATTTTCCAGTAATCGCTACACTTTCTTTCTCTTCCTATCTCCCAATTGAAAGGACAGCCTCATCCTGCATGGTTAAAATGTAGTATTGCATTTAATGCCAGGCCATGATTTTAGACCTCCAGCTGTTTTACTGGTTGTGTAAGTAAAAATAAGATAATGTTATGCTTGGTAACCATGGTTTTTGTAGGCATTCACATTTTACAAATCACTGCACAGTATGCAAACCATTATATATATTTAAAATGTTTAAAATCAAGCCTACCAGGAGTCTACCACTTTCATTATTTAAGGAGGGGGACTGCTAGACTGTGAAGAGTGATATATTCTATCAAGCTACTCAGTGGAGTTATATTATCAGTGCAAATCATGTGAAAATATGTGCTTCAGCAAGATGAGAAAGGAGTATTCTCTGCTATAAAAAGTGTGCTGTGGGAAGCTAGATGGAGTCATTGGTTTGGCGTAATATACGAGTAAAATCTTATTTGTTCAAATAATAAAAAAGGAAAAAAACAGAACTCAGAGAGAAAGCAACCATGAAGTACTTGTTTATTCTCTCCCTGTACAAAAACCCACTTCTACTTCAAACAAAGGAATCAAGTCTCATCTCCTGCAATTTTAGCCAGGTGTAACTACTCATCTGAGCAGAGATCTTCCTGATTTATACAGGCAGGAGCAAAAGCAAAACCAGGGTCATGAAGAAGCAGCTTATTGATTTGTTCCATGTGTGCAGGCAAAAATATTATACCTTGCCAGCATGATCATAAGCATGTAGTTAAATCCAAGTAAACCTTAACTGGAATATTTCTTTGTAAGAAAACACTGGTACGTGGAGCTATTGACAGCTATGTTTTCAAGAGCATCTGCTTTCAGAAACAGCAGCTATTCAGAACAAATGTTTTTGGAGGCAGATTGTGCTGCTTTGATTAGGAGTACAGGCAAAGATAATGGATAGTATTCAGCTGCACCTGAAATTGCTTTTAAAGTTCAGTATGAAATTTGTAGCAGGAGTAAGAAAAAAACGGCCTCTGCTTGTGCTGTAATTTTTCAGAGAGCACACATGTAGCACTCTGGACAGTTAGAGCTCTCAATTTTAATTAAAAAATGGTAAGTATTACACAGTACAGTCAGACCTGATTAATCAGGGTGGAGCTGGTTTATGCGTATGTCTGGGAATACAAATGCTTTGGGTATTAATCAGGCTTGCTGTATTTATTTATTTTAGATATTTATTCAGATTGACCCCTGTTTGCCAACCTCCAGCATTCAAAAACATTAATCAGGGCAAAATCAGAGCACTGGCTTACCAAAAAAAATAAAAAAAGAGATAAGAAAGAAAGTTCTTTATCAAACCATGGTCTCTGTGTTCTTTGTTCTTTCCATCTATAGGATGCATTTAGGTTAACTTCAGAGCTCTTTCTTCACCACTGAAAGGAATAGAAACCAATGTGTCCCCCTCAACCCCCCAGTAAAAAAAAAAAGCAAACTGAAGTTTAAGCCAATAGCCCATCTTCATGAACAGGAGTGGTAATTAAAACTTTAACTACAGCAAGAAGAGCATATGAGAGTGGTGGCAGCACTGGCTCTAATAGGCATTTCCTGATCCATGCCCAGAAGGTCCCCCACAGGTTATCGTGGCCCAAGAGCTCAAAGCATGTATTCTGCCAACAGTGCTCTGCATTACCTGTTTGAACATAGATTTCAGCAATGTAAAGAGCCCATTTGCTTAGCTTTAAATCAGGAAAACCCCACGTGGCTGCTCTTCAGAGGAGGAGTTTCAGCCCTGTGTCCCGTTCATCTTCCCATTTCCTTGGGAAACAAAAGATGGGCAGTATACAGACAGCTGTCCTGAACCGCTCCTGCCCCTGGTGTGGTCTATAGGCTGTCTCCTTCCCCCAGCAAAAAACATCTGACATAGGGAAAAAGAAGTGTTTCAGCAGCCCCAGCCAAATGGGAGAAGGAGTGGGTTTAGCCTGACACAGCAAAGTAGAAACAGACAGAACCAATTTCCATCAGGAGTGACCACAGTAGTGCCACATCACTGGGGGGGTGTTATTTACTCCCATGGATTAGTGCATTCAACTATCAAGGCAAACATCTTGAAATATCTTCACAGTAGACAATCTAGAAGACTCACAAAGGGAAAACCACATATACAACTGAATTCATATTCCAACTTTCTCTGTGTTTTGGCCACAAAATAAAAATTTCACAAATCACACCCTATTCATTCTGCTGGAAATATCTTAGAAATACTTTAATAATAATTTTCACACACTACATCTGTAAAAACCTGCTATACAAGTGTTATTTCCTTTTAACAGACATCTGACAACTTTGCTCAACAAATGCACCCACAGAGTGGGATTTTATCTATATGCTTTGCATTCATGAATTCCCTAGAATACTGAGAAACAGCTCCTTAGATAAACAGGTTCCCAGTACCACCTTGCCCCCACACACTTCTGTGGACAAATCTATCCACCAAGTAAAAATAATGATTTGTCTTTATACAGTATTTTCGACTAGAAAACAATTTGCTGCTTGTAGAGTAGTAGCTGTGTCTTTATGTTTGTTCAGTGTCTTGCAAATGTAAAAAAAAAAGTAAGTACCATCATTAGAATAAGTTCAACCTGTCAGACAAATAACATCTGCTAACAAGATGTCCCTACATTGCAGATGGGCACCCGCTTCCAAACTCAAACTACCACTGTAAAATATGTGTATATTCACAAGTTAATGAAAATGTGGTCTTCTGTGTCTGTTTTAACTTCAACGAGGATTACTTGAGATTACACAGGTTTCCATCTGATGAAACAATGTGGTCTCATCACATTGTACTTGCTGTGTTCCCGGGTGAAATGCTTTTATGTGCCTGAAGAAAGTGAGAAATAAAAATGCACACGCCGTTTCAGAGACCAGAAATATAAGTCTGAACTATAAAGGGCTCAAATTTGAATCCAATCTTTTACTAGCCCACAACTCATCACCAGCAATCAGAATAACTTATGTCATCAACCTCTTTAATTAAAAAAATAAGATTAAAAGGCCGCTTTATCTTCCTGACTTCCCACCCTGGGAAATCTAGGCAACCTTCAGAGCTCCCAGAGGATCTCTAAGGGTTCCTCCAGGGCTGCTGCAGATGAAGAACCTCTGTAGCTCAGCTGCATTCTGCATTTGGAGGAGTACCTGTGGACAGCTTGCAAAATGGATTTCATAGAATCATAGAATACTAGGTTGGAAAGGACCTCAAGGATCATCAAGTCCAACCTTTCTTGGTGTCCTGGTTTTAGCTGAGATAGAGTTAATTTTCTTCCTAGTAGCTGGTACAGTGCTGTATTTTGGATTTAGTGTGAGAATAATCTGGCTAACACACTGATGTTTTAGTTGTTGCTCAGTTGCACTTATCTTAAGTTAAGGATTTTCCAGTTTTCCATGCTCAGCCAGCAAGCAGGTGCACAAGAAACTGGGAGGGAGTACAGCCAGGACAGCTGACCTGAACTAGCCAAAGGGCTATTCCATACCATAGAACGTCGTGCTCAGTATATAAACTGGGGGGAGTTGACCGGGAGGGGCAGATCACTGCTCAAGCATCGGTCAGCAGGTGGTGAGCAATCGCATTGTGCATCACTTGTCTTTTCTTGGGTTTTATTTCCCTCTCTGTCATACTTCTTTTCATTACAATTATATTTTATTATTATTGCTGCTGTTTTGCGGGTTTTTTTGGTTGGTTTGGGGTTTTTTTGCAGTTATCAAACTGCTCTTAACTCACAAGATTTAGGGTTTGGTTTTTTTCCAGTTCTCCTCCCCATCCCACTGGGAGCAGGAAAGAATGAGCAAGTGGCTGCATGGTGCTTGCTGGCTGGGGTTAAACCATGATAGCAAGGCAGTGAAATCTCTCTTTTCTGCTACATGGAATCACATTAAAAGGTTGCAATTTCTTTGAATTAAATTTACAGAAACTACAAAACCCGCAAGAGCCAGAAAACTAGTAAGGATAGAGAGACAGCTGAGATGTGATGAGACTGAACCTACAAGGAGAAAAATTGTAAGATGAAACTCAACTTGGAAAAAATATAATACAGTTTTAGGTTTTTTTAATGAAAAGAAGCAGCCTCCAGACCACACAAACCTAGAAAGCAGCAATGGGTAGGAGATACCGAGGGTCAGTAGCAGATAGTAAATTAGACATGAGTCCACAATGCAGTCTGACAGCAAAAAAGGTCACCACAATTTTAGGCTGCATATGCAGAGACAGCAAGTAACAAGGAAGTAATGGGTTTTATCTATATTGATTGGGTGCAGTCTACTATGGAAAAAACATGCTCAATTCTGTGTTTTGTGTAAACAAAAACTAATGGCAGTTTGGATGGAGTTCACACAAAACAGCCACAGAATAGCTTGGAGGGCTAGCAGAACTAACCAGGGAAGATGAAAAGCTGACAAAAAGCAAAAAAAACAGACACTCTCTTGCAAAGCAGTTAGCACAATTTAAGAAGCTGAGACAAAATAATTGATTGTCAAGGGTAGGCTAGGCAAACCTGCTCGCTTTTGTACCAAAAGCAGTCAGGACTTGCATTGAGTATTACCAAGTCTGATTTGGAAGGGTGTTAACATTGATGGGGCAATTATTTCCAGAACTGCTGTCGCGTGCAAGTGTCCAGCTGCACCCTGGGAATTGTTTCTGGCTAACACAATAGCTAAGAAAAGCACAACAACATGAAAAATCTCTGAAGAGCAGATGCATCAAAGAGGAGGAAAACTTACTTAGCATGGCAAAAGGGGACTTTAGTAGAATTTGTGGAAGAAAAATTAAGCTGTAGACCTGGGCTAAACTGTTGGGCAACGTTTCTCAAGGCTGATGACCTTGTATCTATCACCTTACTGCAAAAATGCAACATGACACAGTGGGGTTTAAAGACTTGAAGCTGCATGAGAAGGCATATTATTGACTCAAGGTGGACAACCAAGGCCAGTGTATTTTGAATGAGTGCCTCAGGATGACTGGTGTAAGCTTGTCCTCAGAACATCCTCAGAGGTAGGATAGTCCTAACATTACAACCGACAGAAGAGAGAAGATTCCTGGCAGTATTAAGTGGATTACAGCACTGTTTCTGCTTCCCAGGTTTCTGAGGACAACTTGACAATTCATGGTCTCTGCTGACCAGAAAACAGTAAAAGTCATTAGAGCACCCAGGCCAAGCTAATAAACTCCTGTAGGAATCAAAGCGTATGAGCCTGGGTTCTGCATGGCACTGTCCTCACATGGCTCCTGGCCTGGCTCAGGCTATGGGCTGAGCCTGCTCCAGTCTGCAAATCCAGCTCGTGATGAAGCAGTAAAGAAGTCAAAGAGGGTCCACACAACAAAGCATCTGTGTGAAGAGGGAAGACAAGACAGAAAAGAGAAAAAAAAAGAAAAAACCCAGCCCAGCAAGAAAGCACTGGCATCTCAATATGCCATTCACAAGCAAACCCATCTTGAAGACCTGCGAGATAGCTAATGGAAGCAAAAGAACTGTTCTTTTTCAATATCCTATGCCATTGACAATTCATTTAGGCAGGCAGTGTATTTCAATACTCCTTTTAAATCCAAGCTGGAAGTGCTTAACAATAAATTGGCAGGAGTTTAAAAACGGGAAAGAGGCAGCATGATAACAAAAGAAATCCCAATCCATCTTTTCACTGAGGTGCATTGCCTTGCTCATTTTGCTGTAGGAAAAAAAAAAAAGCAGTTCTGGACAGCTGGTTAAAAGAAGCTGTTAATTTAAAGTAACCTGTTTGTTAATTGCTTTCAACCTTGGTCAGTTGGTTTCTGCACTCTGAACCCTAAAGGTAGCTGGAAATGAATGCATCTAGGGAGCGAGGAGTAATTAATGCAAGCAGGCAGTCATGGCTGGAAGACAGAGGTTACAGCAAAGGGACGAAAGGTCTGAACCAGTGCGTGGGCTCCTAGGAATTGGCCCTGACACTCTTTCCCCTCCCGCGTCCCCTCCTTTTCCCTTCTGCTGCAGAGCTGCAGCTGGAGCCCTCTGCCAAAGCAGGGGTGTCCCACCGCCCCTCAGGCACACCGCCGCCATCAGTAGAAAGAACTTTGCAGGCAACGATGGCAGAAGCAGCAAAGCAAGCAAGGTCCCCGTGTGTGGCCACACTGACCGCTTTCCCTCCCCACCTCTGCCCCTCTCCTCACTGGGAGCCACGGTGGCCACCTTGCCCAGTGCTACAGCACCGGGCCCCCTTCCAGAAATCTGCACTGGCCAAAAGATGCACAAGGCTCCTGTCAGCTTGCAGGCACTGGGTGAAATACCCTCCTGCCCCCCCCAGAACCCCAAAACATAACCAAGGCAGAAATACAGCCTCCACCAAGCCTGCACAGGCAGAAACAATGATTTTCTGCTTCTGTTTTCTCAGCTTGCCGATCCCCAGTTGCCAGGGTAAGGCTGCCCTGCTACCACCTTCAGGGAGAGCAGCAGCGGGAGGAGGGGAAAGGAAAAAACCTGGAAATTAGTCACTCGTTTTACAAGCTGCCTCAGCCTGGTTTGCCGCATGCTCAAAATAGAAAAACAACTGACCTGTGAGATATTTAAGCATGAGTGTAACATTTAGAGGCACAAGGCAGGGCACACAGATTTTATCCGATTGATGCCTGCCTGACCCCTGCGAGTCCTCAGGTGACCCAGGCACGCACGGCCACCGTGGCCAGCAGTTCCCCTCCGCTCTCCCCACTGCCTCCCTGGGTGCCAAGTGAGGATTTGGTGCTTGTTCACGCTGTCTGAGGGAAAAATCTCACCCAGAAGAGCAGGCAAAGCTAACAGGAGTCAGGCTCATTTCCTTATAACAAACATGGCATCATCCTCAGTAGATTTTTGTTCCAGCAGCAGCCTGGTGTATTTTCCTGTGACAGTGAAGCAGTTGCACAATGTTTAAGGGGAGCTGGGAGCCACATCCCTGAAAGAGTCCTTCCAGCAAGCTATATATGCTGGGACTTGCTGGGCTTCCAACTTGCAAGGGAAACTAAAGCAAGCTGCGTTCAGGGGGGATGTTGGCACCACAGTGTCTCCCTCCCCCAGGTCCATGCCTTTAATGCTTACCAACCAATTCTGACTTTTAATCCTCATTAGACTAGGGGATATTTACTCAACATGCCTTGATTTTTATTTTTTTTTATTTCTATCACAACAACCTATGCCAAAAACTACATTTGGAAAGAAAGAAAAGCCTTGATCAAAGCTGGTCTCAAGCTTCTACCATAACGTAAGTACATAAAATCATCCCAATGGACAGAGATGGATGTTTAATGTACTTAGGGAAACCTATGTGCCTCTACTGCTCACAAAAGAGGATTTAAGCGTGATTTAATTTGGGGCTTAAGTTGCCTCAGTGACTTCATGTACAACACTGAGTTTTACAGCACATACATATCTTACTCTCTTGAACATTCCCACAAGTTTAGGAGCTACATAGGTCCTTACTTGTACCTGGGACCACGAAGCCAGACGCGAACTTGACAGCAGATTGCATGATGCTGCCCGACCAGTTCCTATTTAAACACTTCACTAAAGAACTTATCAAATCAGAGCTATGGTTTTAAATACAGTAATGATTCCCACCACATTCCTAGACAGAATAATATGAAGGCTGAAAAGCCAAGCATTCAAAGTACAGGAGAGATCATGAAGATTGGTCACAGCTCTGTCCCAGTAGGCCACTACTCTGAAATATGACGTCTTCATGAGATTATAGCTTGTCAGCTGTAGCAATACAGCACACAACACCGACACAGAGATACTACAATGTATGTATATGCACACATATATATATTCTTTGGTCAGCATCATATCCAGTTCCTCAGCAGCAGGAGTACAAAGTTTTTGCTTTTTTTCCTAAACACAGCATAGCTCCAGGTTATCATTCCTCCAGGGACAAGTATGTTCCCATCCTCCCTGCACTGCTAAATCCAGTACTGCCTTAAGAGGCTTTGTGTGAATAATTTTCATCCCCATTATTGATAGCTGTATTGATACAGAAGGTGGCCTGGTCAGGTTGTAATGACTCTTTGAACTCATGAGTTATTTATGAGCAG
>JANZLP010000024.1:19812570-19823154 GCA_026930925.1 Chelictinia riocourii
GGGTGAGGACAAGGCGAGGTTTTGGGGAATGGCTCCTTCCAGTGTTAAAAAAAAAAAGAATATTTAAATAAACCCACAGATGCTTTTCTGACCTTTCTAGATTGAAGTCAGCTTCCAAAAATAGCAAAGCAGGTGTCTGGAATTCCTTTATACCTGCATGTGTCAAGGGAATCTGTTAAAATTAATGGAGTAATACCAACATAAAGGAGGGATAATGAATTTGATTAGTTTTATTACTTCCCCCAGTGCTACTGAGAGATGCCAACCTGTTTGCAGGAAATGTTGCAAGACACTTTCAGGCGTATAAAGACCTCAGCAAATGTAATACTGGATATGGGGCAAACCTAATGAGCTTCCTAAATGACTAACTACACTTTCCCACACTGGAGACTCATTAGCGATGGCAGACATTTGCATAGGGTAGTCAAAACTAGGCCAGACATTTTGATCTGAGGGGTAAACCCGACCTATCTGCTGCATGGCTGTGGGTAGGTGAGCTGTGCTGCTGTGTTACAGCCCTGCTTTTGCCTTGTTCCTCCATCACAGGATACCAGTCCTGTTTAAAAGTGGGTGGCTGTTACATCTGTTCCTTGACACTGTAGTGCCGAGCAGCAGCGTCGGTCAGAGCAGCGTCGGTCACCGGGGAGCGGGGGGCTGAGCCTGCAGCCAGCTCCCCCCCTGGGACTCTCGTGTGTGAGATTTGTGCAGCCCAGGCAGCCACTTCAGCAAGGATGGAGCTTTGTGCTATGGGTTGCCTTTGAAATCTGCCGTGGTAAACAGAAATTTTCAGATGGGAGCTTTCTGAGTTGCCCAGAAGTAAAGCTCACCTCTGCACAAAACAATAATGCTTAGTAATAACAGTATGAAACTTTGCCGCTCTTGGTGATCTCTGACTACCTGGCTGTAAGGAACTGTTTTAAAGTGAATTTAGATCAGAGACATCAGCTGCTCACATAACTTGTATATAAATACTGTGCTTTAAGCTCTAAAGGTAAGGAGGATGCTAAAAGCTGGAGCTGTTGAAGTTCCTACAGTCCCTCCATTCCCAGCTCTTTTTGGCTTGGCAATAAGGGGTCTGGAAGGCCAGGAGAATCTCCTTCTTCCTTCAGGTACCTTCCTTAACCCTTCTCAGCTGCCAAGGAACTGTCTGCCACCAGGGTACCTGGCAGGTGCCCTGTCAAGGTAAAATGAGGGAGTGGCAGGAGATGGGGAGAGCCTGAGAGGGACAACAGGAAAAAGGGGGAGGGTCCACATAAGGCAGTGCCTCTCACTGGAGCCTTGGGAGCTCTCATCTGCTGCAGTAATGGCTGCGTCATGGAGCTGTTGCAGCTCCCACTTTCAATCAAGAAATTTAGCTGTAGATAAACATCAGGTGCACCCTTATAAACTTTAGGTTTGGTATTAAAACATCCCTCATTATCATCATCCTCTTCCTCCCTCGCTCTTCCAAGTATGGCCCTTGTCTCATTAATCATTGCTTTCTCTTTGTAGTTTAGACCCACTGGGACTTCTCCAGCAAGACTATACATAATTTTTAATTAAACAAAAATTACTTGGGCAGGTGATGTAACTGTTCATTAATTTGTGGGGGAGTTAATCTTACTACAGCAGCTCTCTTGAGCATATAATGCAAAACTGCCATAGGCCAAATGTGTTTCTGCTTCCCTGGGAGCCTGTGAGGACACAAGATCGCATACCTCCCCAAATGCTCTTCTGTGCATCTCAGTTGTGAATTAAGCAAGTGGTTAAGAACTGGGCCTTTCTTTTCCTCCCACAGCAGTAAAGTTACAGCAGTAACTTATATATATTTTTCCTTCCTACATCTTAAGTCCACAGGCTATCACTAGACATTAACCGCTTCAGTGGTGATCAGCACAAGTGACCTGCTTTGGAGCTATGACATGAAACCAAATGCACGCACCTTGTTAGTCAGAGCTGGACCATCGACACATCTCTGCACGGAGGGTGGCACTTGGTAAATATCTTGTCCCACTAGACCATGACCAGTGGGTATTTGGTAAATTCCCTGATTCAGATGGGAAGGTGGCACTTGGTAGACAGGGTCCCGTGCTGAGGCATGTGAGCTTGGCACTTGGTAGATCTTTTGCTGACTGAAGGACTGATGCATCAATCCTGAATTCGACATATCCTGGCCAGAAGGACTGTCCTGTACAACTGGACCTATCAGGAGTTTCACACGGTTGCCTGGAACGATGCCTTGCCGGCCATGTAAGGAGCAGAGCCACCATCCTTCAAGACCTTCAGTGTTCTGCTCTATCACTGTCAAAATATCTCCTTTGCGAAAGGCCAACTCTTCTGCGCATTCAGGGATGTTATCGTACAGGGCTCTTGCCATAAGATTCTATGGAAAAAGAACACCAATAAAAACAAATGAACAAACAAGCTAGAATTTTTCTAAAGCTTCAAGCACAATCTCGATGGAGAGAAGAACTGAATTTGAAAACTAAGTGTGCAGGAAATCAAAATAACATGGAAAATAATGCAGCACAGGATTCCCCTGTCCAAAGCTGGAAAAATAAGAGGCTTATGCATTAGCAACACTGCTAGTGAGAACTTTTCCAGTAATACTAGGTCAGATAGAAGCTCTTTATATGGTCTAGTCACCTGAACAGACAGGAAGTCAGAAGAGTTCTGCTCTTGGTATTGAGATGCTCTTTCTGTGAATGGGAGATTGTACCTGCATGTCTTGACATTGATATCCCTATAAATGTGCTCTGTATACTGCTACAGCTAGCTAGCTAATACTCAAAATAAAATTTGAACAAGACTCTCGGGGACATAATCCAGAGAAGTTGTTTCCAAACATTTTTACATTTGCAGGGTCCCAAAAGACTTTCTACTAGAGGTGCAGATCCCATCAGTGTAAAGACAGTGGGCTGGCTTTTCTTAGCTGCCACCTACAGGCTCCTTAAAGTCAGGGATCTATAGACCACCATCTGCGAAAAAAGGCTTAAACTACAAACTGACAAAATGTCATAGTTTCTGAACTACAACGCTCATGTTTGTATGTAGCTCTGTGCCTTCTTGTTCTTTCTGTAAACTTCCTTAGTGGCACAATGCAGCATAGCACCAGCTTAATAGGTAAAAAACTTCTTTCCCCACTGCTGCCTCAAAACCACCACCATGAAACAACCTCAAAGTACAAGGTTCCTCAAAGCCCCGCTCTCTGTAGAAAGACTTTGAAAAGAACATTATTTAAAAAATAATGTTCCCAGTGACCCCAGCTGGAGTCATGCCTTTGCCATGGGGAAAGCTGTACCAATCCCTGTGGGCCTGTCCTTATGTCAAAGAACTTAAGAATTTACAAACCAAGTGTTACTATAGAGTATGTCTATAAGAAACTTGGGAGGAGTCTAAGGGCAGCCAAGGAGTGTCTTTGACCTGTGGCAACATAGTTTAAGCATACTTACATGTATTTTGTTTGATTACGTCAAGTGGAGCAGTAACATTAGTATAGGGAACTTCACACAGGTCTGTTCCCAAGCATTTGCCTACTGTTTCAGGGAGGCTTTGCAACTTGCCCTGAGCTCTGTTTTCATGTGGCTATGCTACCAGCAGTAACTCTGCTAGGAAGTTTTAGGCCAACTCTGAGCAGATGTAAGATTGTAGTCTGTGAGGTACAGGTGTGTTACTAACAACTGCAATCTCCTCTCATGGGCTGAACCAGCTCCCTTTCCTCTTTTTCTGCAGGCCTGTATGGTACATCCAGTGCTGAATAATTGGCCAAGCTTAGGTATTCAATGGAAAGTAGACAGGCTGGCTGTACTGACATTCTTGGACCCCTCACAAAGGCCATGAACATTTCATTTCTTGGCTCTGCTGGTATTTCCAAATGCATTGGCAAGAACTGTTCCATGCCTGCCTGCTTTTCGGTGAAGCCAGTCAGCAGAGATGGTTATAAACTAATTGTAAGCACTTGAAAAATATAGGGAGCCGTGGATCTGGAGCATTCTAGCTGAAGTATTTGGATGCAGTACACAAACTGAAATGGTGCTAATCTATTGTAAGATAGGATATGCAGCTGTCCTGAACATTTATCTTCCCTCTGTTAAAGGGATAGTGTCAAAGGGATTAGTGGTTTTATCTGTCATATTTATCCTCCTTGGACATATCAAAACTTTTTTTTATCCCCCACTTGTATCTTTCCCCATTGATATACACTGATGTTTTCCCATCATCTCTGCTTTATCAAGACAGCAGACTTCCATTTGACCTTCTTCAGTTCAACTTTTCTTAAGTGTATGTCATGGTTTAACCCCAGCCAGCAACTAAGCACCATGCAGCTGCTCACTCACCCCCCACCCAGTGGGATGTGGAGAGAATCAGGGGGGAAAAAAGGTAAAACTTTTGGGTTGAGATAAGAACAGTTCAATAGAATGGAAAGAAGAAAATGATAATAATAATAAAATGACAATAATAATAAAAGGATTAGAATATACAAACCAAGTGATGCACAATGCAACTGCTCACCAATCACTGACGGATGCCCAGTTAGTTCCTGAGCAGTGATCTGTCCCTCCTGGCCAACTCCCCCCCCCAGTTTATATAATGGGCATGGTATGGGATACCTCTTTGGCTGGTTTGGGTCAGCTGCCCTGGCTGTGTCCCCTCCCAACTTCTTGTGCCCCTCCAGCCTTCTCACTGGCTGGGCATGAGAAGCTGAAAAATCCTTCACTTAGTCTAAACACTACCCAGCAACAACTGAAAACATTAGTGTGTTATCAGCATTATTCTCATACTAAATCCAGAACATAACACTATACCAACTACTAGAAAGAAAATTAACTCTATCTCAGCCAAAACCAGGACAGTGTAGCATATGGCCAGGAGGCTGTATGAATGGCTGACTGGTGGATGGAAAAACGGTAAGCTCAGATCTCGCTTAAAAGGTAGATGAATATGCTTTTCCCAAGACATGTAGTGTTTGAAACAGGGTGCATGAGATCAGTTTTCTCCAAATGGGGGATCAGCTTTCAAATGTATGAGAAATACTGGCTTTGCATTTCATCAGCATCATTAGTGAGGTCAGTATAAATTAAGGTTTGGCTTGGAAAAGCAGGACTGCCATTTTGAACTCCCATGTAAACAGCAGCGCTGGGGCCCACCATTCCCTCTGATGTATGTCTACTCAGATCATCAGTCAACAACGCTAGGAAATGTGAATAGAGATAAAGCAGAAAGCAGTTTTGTCCATGCCTTGGCAGAACCGTAAAGCTATTCTTAAGCACAGTCAAACCAGTGGTCTCTTGAACACTACATCTGCGCTCTTGCTGTGTTGACTTGGCTGCTCAGCTGAGTCCAAGGAGCTCAGAAAAGAAAAGCTCCTGCCTAGTCTGAAACATTCAAATTAATCTCTTATCTTTCTACATTTCTTTCTAGTGTGCCTTGCACAGGAGAAATCTACTAACATGACTAGCTCAGCTTGTGCAACTTGCTATTTAAAGGAGGCTTTTGGCAGAGGATGTTGTTTAAAGGAGAAGATGGGGGGAGGGGCACAAAGTAAGCAGGCTAAATCAGTGATAAATGTTTATTCTTCTATACTTTGGTGATTAAAGGTATTTGAAAAGCTTGATTAGCTTCTACAGCAAAGCAATTCTCACAACAAAGCTGGAATGGTGGCAGAATTAGAATAGATAGAAGTTCCCATGTGATTTTTTTCCAGTTGCTCATTATCTCTGTCCCAGTGACCTTCTCACCACCTGGCATGCAGCGTATTAATACTTTCTGGGTGTGCTTCAAGAACTTCTGTGCTGCAAAGAGCTTCAGATTCTCATTGTCAGTGTTAACTGAGGCACCAGTATGTAAATTATGCTAATTGGTTGCCACTTGTTTCGAAGCAATTTTCTAAGGGCCCTTTAAATAATGCAGAGCCATGGCAGCAGCAGCAAAGAAGCAGGCAAAAATATTCCTGCAAGTAAGCACTGGGACCAGAATCGCGAAGCCTGTTGGTTGTTGCCAGCAACATAGGCACTGTTCCTGATAAACCTTCTGTGTTTTAAGCATTTCCCTGACTTCATTCTTCCTTCACAGGATTTCTTAATATGAGCTTCAGGAACAGTGTCACAGTTGCTTTCATTGGTCACTACAGTTAGTCTTGATAAAAATGAAATTGTCACCACAGAAGGTCATCAAAAAAGCTTTTGAAAACCACAGAGGTACCTTTAACGTGCTGTGGTGATCATGATGGTAGTCTCTACTTTTCCACACACAGAAAGAAGTCCTGATTGATGACACCCCTCAATGCCTGTGGGCTTTATCTGAATTGATTTGACAAATCCAAATAATTTTTGGATGGTGAGGGCATCATAGCCCTCATCTTGCAAGTCTCGATCTCACTGGTCTTATCAGCTAAGATACTGGTGAGGGTTATCTGGCATTAATTGGACTTAGTTTTAGAGGTATGGATGGTCGTTTATCTGCCTGTGAAACGTGCACCAAATTACCACTAACATCTAATATGAGAAGGCAAAGGCACACCAGTGACATTTTCATTGACTAAGTGCTGAAAAAACCTTGGCCATTTCCTAAACAAATTGGTAATAGAGAAAGAGCTGATGAGAAACTTGTTTTTGAACTTGGTTTTGCAACTGGGAAGCTGTATGGAAGTCCCCTTATATTTCTAATACAAAGGGACAAAAGGAGGGCAACAGATTCAGAACTACAAATTCAAGTTCTGTAATGGCAGGGGGAAAATTATTTGATCCTAGAGAGGGAAAAAATTTTGGTTTGCTATAGAAATCAGCTGTGCTTCAGAAAATGAACACACTGGCAGCTACACCTTCTTTTAATAAGATTAAGGATGGAAGTCTCTGTTGCTCTCTTTTGGTCCAGTTAAATTAACTACATGATGGGTGCAGTGGTGCTCTCAAAACCTGAAAGTACCTGTGGTCTATATACAGCTCCATTCTCCTGAGCCCTCTGTGTAACAGCAGCCATACCTCAATTAATGAGTGCTTCTCTACAACTAATGGTTGACTGGAAAGATTCAGTTCAGCTTTTGTATCCTCAGGCCTTGCTAGAAATACTGGGATGTTTGGAAGTCAAAGCCAGGGTCAGGCCCCCACTGTGTTAATACTCTGTACAGGCAAAACAAAACAAAACCCCACATTTGTTCTCAAGAAGCTTAAATTCCTCTTAACCTTGGACTCTTGAGTGCAGTAGAAAGCATCTTCTGTAAAATCACTTAAATAAGGATGTTTCCCAGTCTTCTGTTAAATAAAGTGCTATCCCAGTAGTCAGCAGGTCAAAGTGAAAGGGAGCCTGACCCTAATGACAGCTGCCTGGGCGTTTTAGCTGGACCATGCTGCAGGAAAAGGCTCAGTGGACTTTGTTGATGCCTTGTGTCAGAAACTCTCTCTAAAAAAACTAAAACTGAAATGGATACTCTCTAGATTAAATGTAGATTACAGTGCCTGTGGTCTCAACTTTCTACATTGGTTGAGACAAAAGTAAAGCTTTCAAGCTCTCTAGGTAAAGTGAACCTGGGATTTGAAACTTCTATCTGATTTTTCTGTTAATGCCAGTTGCAAGACCATTAAATAAAAGGTACAATTTGTATTCTCTGCACACCTTAGATTTTCTCACTTTTGCATCCAGGATGCATGTCCTAGTAAATCCTGACTGAGAGCAAAAGATGCTGTCCTGAAAGCTATCAAGCTGTTCTACTTGCAGAAGCTGAAGAAAAAAAATGTAAGACTCTGTAAACTATTTTCTTCTCAGATGCTGAAGGAATCACAGGCCAAATTCAGATGCATAAGTGAGGTCTATTATAGAAGAGTCAAAGGTTTCTACTCTCTCCTTAGCCTACTGCACTTGATGGTTAATGTGCCTGCTGCTGAATAAAGACACATGAAAATACTTTGAAGAATATGACCTGTTTTGGTTGGCCTTCCCTGCAGTGACGGGAACTGATAGAATTCTGTAATTTGTGGTTTGGAGGATGAAAAGGTTGTTTGTTGATGAGGCTGAGTGCTGAAGAGGCAAGAGTTAAAGAAAGTGGTGGATACATCTACTCTTTCTGTTAAACACATCCAGTGATGCGGGTAATAAGTATGTGAGGTGCCCACAGCCATGGAAGCAAACACCAGAATAGTAAGTGACATGCTATGAGATTAAATACAATGGACTCTTTAAGGACTGAGTGTCATGGTGCCAAGCTCCTAGTGCAGGGCCGCCGACTTGACTCCTCAGCCAGCTCTGCAATGAATGAACGCTAGAGGAAAAGGTTCAACCAACCATAAGCTCAAAGAATTTCAGTCGCTTCCCTCAGAGGTGCAATATGAGGATGTTCCAGAGCATGCAGGCTTGTGGATACTAATCACTGCTCTGTGCTTGGCTGGTGGGGCATGTTGTTTTGTTCTGCTTTGTCTTGTTTTTAAATATTGCTTCCTATGTGTACCGTTTTTGTGTGAATAGAACTAGGGAAATCACCTCTGCTTTTAACTGAAAAAGGGTGGGACCCCTTTTTTCTATTACTGGACAAACTGTTTCTTCAAATGCCAAATGGCTTCTCTTCTGTGTTTAGCTAGCTTAGGAGAAGGAAGGAAGAGAGGAACAAAGGAAGGAAAGGTGGGGGAAGACACTCCAAAGGAGTGTCTGTGTACAACCCAGTAGCTTCATTTTGGTTGGATCACTTTTAATTATCCATCACATAATATTTTTGATACAGATTCCCCTGTCTTTTAGGTTTCTTTAAAACAAATCACTGCCATTCCAAAGTAAGCTTAAGCATTTATGTACCCTTGTACAGTTGCAGTAGGCCTGTGATTTGCCTGTGACACTGAAGAACTGATCTGAAAACCCAGCAAAGAGTGAGTTTTATTCTAAAAGAAACAGTTTGACTACAAGCTGTACTCGTAGAAGAGAGGGAAATTTGTGCTTCCTTGTGCCTTCTGACAGAAGGGCTTCAGTGCAAGGGTAGTTGGACAGTTTAACATCGGTGCTTTTTAGCTCCCATCTCCTTTTCTATTTCTCACTGTCACTGCCCCTGAAATAAGGAATTTATTGTGCTGTGTTTGCAAGGAAAGAAACTATTGAGGTACAGTAGGTAACAGTTTTATCTTTAACAAGCAACTTTTCATGAAGGCTACTTAATACAAGTTGACAGAGGTCACTGAATAAGACATTCAGCCTTGAAAAATGTCTGTTGCTGGTCTCCTTAAACCTGGAAGAAGGCAGTGTGAACAGCAAAGGCAGTATCTGGTACATACAAAGCTGCACTAGCACGTTCTTACAACATGTCCCTGTGGGCACTTGCATGGGGAATGGACTAGGAAATGGCACCTTGCTGCTTAGCCGTAACAGCCCTCACACATGTGCAGACCTGTAACAGTTAATTGCCAGCAACAAGCTGTGTGCAGGTACTTACTTTTTGTCTTAATTTGATAGCTATGTAGAGGAGGCAGGAAGTGCTACCACAGCATGTATGAAGAGCTTGCTGCACTACCACGGTGTTGCAGTTACCACAAGTTCAGCAGCAGGACTCCGAAAAGCCCTTAACGCCTAGTTCAGACTGCAGGTCTGCCCACTGGCTCTGGGAATTGCGAGCTTCCTTGGCTCACATCTAATGACAAAAGAGGGAGCCTGGCTGCAAATGCTCAGCATAGTAATGTTTCAGTTCACTCCAATGGGCAAAGCCCACAGTTCTACTTTTCAGGCACACTCTTGCTTTCTTTCACCAAAAAAACTAAGTTTTCTTTTAGTGCAGATACTTTTCTGGTCAAGCATTGCTAGCCCAAATAACTACAAGTCCTGCTGAATGGAAACTAAGGCAGTTTTCCATGCATAGAGTTGGAAGGCTGGCTTTACAGCTAATGAAAGAGATATGAGGTAACGGGCTGAACAGAGCCCTAAGGAGGACAGGTCTTCATCCACCTTAAGTATCCTTGCAATCTAGTCCTGTGCATCTGTGGAACAGAGGCTGTCAGTCATGCTAAAGTACACCAAGCTGCCTGGAGCTTGTGATACAGAAAACCTTAGCTCTGCAGGGGAGAAAGGCAAGTGTCTTATTTCAGTGTTCCACCAAGCTGTCCCAGCCTCTCTATCTGGCCTGAGAGGCCTGAATTTCAGAGTTTGTTCTGGCTGGGGTTTTTTTGTAGCATAGCCAGTTACACAGGAAGTTAAGGCTGAAAAATGGGAATGTCACCTCCTTACTGGATCACACTCAGATAAGCCAAAGCAGGCATTATGGCTGTCATGCTGTGGATATATTCACTGACAGTTTATACAGGCACAACACTCCACCCAGCAGGGGTGGCAGGCAGGCACCGAGTTGACTGACTAGGGCCCAGGCACTTCACACTCCTGCTCAAGATGCTGATGTGGTCCATCAGTTCACCCAAGACTGGGATTCAAATGTAACATAAACATGTGGGAGACTGAAGGCTTTCTGGTCTAAGAACATTTTTTGTTTCAGCATAGCTGCTCCATTTTTAAGCAAACAGGAGATATTTGTATATCGTTTTTTGTAGGCAGTTGGCAAGAAACTGAGGCACAGTGGTGAACCTGCAACTAGGGAAGGAATCCAAATGTGTGAATTCAAAAGAAGGAATTAGGAGAGTAGAA